>SMSQ01026207.1:0-48200 GCA_019453375.1 Ctenoplectra terminalis
AACTGTCCTTATTCGATGGAAAATCAATTATATTTTAAGTCATTCTGATAAATATAATTACCCAAGGTATCCAGCTTCTTTTACAAACCGAATATCATATTTAACAATAATATATACTAACCACGATCACTTAACGTTAATAAAATTCCAATCGTTATTTAATTTTCCATCGCTTTTGCATCCGTTGGATGCTCGAAAAATGAGTTATGAGTAAAGAAACATGGAATTATATTGTAATTGTCGGCGATAATTTGTGTACAAGTGGTGTACAAAACACATCAATCATTTCCTTACGTGTCAATGGTTATACCCATCGCGGTTATCATAAATTCCCATGGTAATATTATTTTTCATAGAAAAAAATGGTTTTCGCTTAAAAGATGGTTTGGTCGTTAATAAAAACAGTAACTCGTGTCCGGTACGAACTCACATAGCATTTAATCTCTTTAGAGTATAGACCTCGGTCAGCTACAGCAGGATGGCGTGCCGCTCGGCAATCGGCGGTCATTCCACAGTGGGGAAAACCGTGGCACTAAGATCACCGAAAAACGCCACTATTCATCACCAAAAATCACAAATCGTTCTTGTCACCATGAGTTGTATCACCACATACGAAGCATCGTTCAGCCGATGGTTTGCCGCGTTCACAATTAATTTAGGCTAAATAAGGCAGGGGAGAATTTTGTTGGCACGGCCTTTACGGCGACAGTACGCCATTGCTATGTCAGAGTTTGCAGGCTATAAACATACCCGGGCCGCTGGTAACCATGCCGGATCACGTACCTTCCAGTTACTGTTGTCTCCTTAGCAGTTTCATGGCGGCTTTGCACGCGGAATTATCGGGATCCTCGTCGAAATTCGCACGGCTCATCCAAGTAAACATCTTGTAGTAACAGAAAAAAATGTCACAAGCTGCTCGAACGGAAGAGTACGCAACTGACGAAGCGCTAAAATCACGGAGTCCGGATGTCGGAACAAAGCCAGAGGGCATAGTTGTTTTGGTGCACGCGTGTGCTGCCATCATCGTACGATACGCGAAAATACGAAAGGAAACATCGATGTCGGAGATAGGAAAAGGGATCCACCAATGGAATTTCGAACAATGCAACGGATGTATCATCGGATGGGTGTCGTTTCAATTTCATTCTGATTTTACGAACATTCAAGTTCCTCTTAAGCGGTAAAAATGATGTCTCTTAGGTTTCTTTTAAAATAATTAACGATTTGTTTGAAATTGGTGTTCGCTGAATTTGAATGATTTTTGTTTATGTTCTAACGATGGATGAAAATGATTTGTACTAAACACGCGTATAGTTAACAATTAAATTGAATTCGGTATTTTCATGGTGTATTTTGTTTCTCTTTTTTGTTTTATATTATTACTAGAACGACGAGGTTGGTACTTGTCGCTGAAATGTCTCTATAAAGTTCAAACACATTAGACCGCGTCCACGCATAATGTTATTAGACGCAATAAGTTTGTCGCAACGACGAAACTCCCGGCGTTCCATGTTCTTCTAAGAAATTCAATATATTTTTTACCACTGTGAAACAGAAATAATTATTGCGATAATCGTGTAAATAGTCACTCTCTAGTATGCAATTTTTAATTTTCGTTGTGAATGTACCTTGCTTATCTTCGGTATTCATAAACATGTTCACGATTGAAAAACGTTTCATTTGGCTGAACGATTTTAAAAAATTGTTCAAGAGCTCTGTGTCTTTTGACGTACAAAAATGCCTTTCCAAGCAACGCAAAATAATACCGAACATGTTTCCATCCAATTCGTTGCCTAAAACTTTTTACACAAGAATATTTTTCTTAACGTTTTATACGAGAAACAGATTTTTATAGAATGTCTAAATTTTTATCTTGTTGCAATGCAAACCTGAGCTTAATTTATCAACATTCAACGATCTTAACAATTGAGCGTAAACTTCTAAATCGGTATCGTTTTTCAATGACCGCCATATCCGCATAAATTCGTATCCATTTTCGATATTATTGAAATCCTGAAAATAAATTATGTTAAGAAAAAGATTGATTTTTAATTATTAACCATATATACCTTTGGAATAGACGTTTCCTTTTTATCGATCTTATTTTCATACGTATCAGCCACCTGTACCTTCTTCCCCGATGATTTCTCGTACCTTTTTTCGTTACAACCTTGTTCGCAATTCTTATTCAAATTTTTAACATTCGACACTTTCACTTGTTCGTCATCCGATGTTTTACTTTTACTCGTGATTTTTCCATTGGAATTATTTTTATTCGCCACTGTCTCGTTCGATTTGGTTTTAGCGTTTACAAAATTGTTGTTACCAGTCTCGCTAGGCAATTCTTCGATAATAACCGAAGTAGTTTGTTTGGGAGGTTTTGCGACGGAGAAAATCGATTTCTGTTTCGTGGTTGAATTATTACAATTATTTTTTCCTCCGGACGATTTCGATGTATCGGAAAAAGTATTATTAAAAGAGACGATTGAACTTTTGGTCAGTTCGGAGGTATTCTTACGATCGTTACTTTCAGATTTTTTTGAAACGCTGCTTTTAACTGTTGCCGTTTGTCTGTTATCATTTTCAAGACAGTAGTCAGCTTTAATATGTGGTCTTGGTCTCAAATTTTGCGACGGACCCGGGGCCTTGTCGCAGTAACATATACTACTGGATAAGTTCAATTTCGGGCTAAATTGTGGAGCATAATTTATCTTCTCTTTAACTTCATAATACTTTGATTTCTCATTCGTGTTCTCGGTCTGTTCTTCTTCGATGGTCATTCTAAAAATATCAGAATCAAACAATTTAAATACTCGTTATTATTTTTTATTATTTCCCATGAGATACCTTATTTTTCTAGATTCACAAGGTTTCCTTAATTTTTTCACACCGGAAATTGCCACCGCGTTGGTAGGTTCCAATTTTAATACAGCTTCGTAATCTGCCAATGCCTAATAATTATACATATTTTTATTTTACAAAAATTCCTACCTGAATATATTTTTATTCAAATACCTGAGACGGTTTCTCAACGTGCTCCAAAGACACGGCTCGACGAAGAAGTGCTTTAACATTCGTGTATTCCACGCTAAGTACTATATTACAGTCAGCAATCGCATCGTTGTAACGTTGAAGCTTGATATCTAAAAAAAAGTATAATTTAATTTTTCCAGAATTCTTTAACAGAATAAATAAATTCTATTTTCTTACACGTCATCGCCCGATTGTTGTACGTTGCTATATTCGAATTCATTTTTACACTGGTGTTGTAATGCTCCAAAGCTTCCTCATAGTCTCCAGCCCTAAAGGCCTCATTTCCCTTTTCCTTTTCCTGTTCCGACATCACGTCCAATTCGGTTCCGGTTAATGACGCTGTTAACATCGTATTTTCCTTTATGATTTATTCCGTCGATAAAAGTTTCTCTAATGTTCGATTTAAAATTAATATAATTAGAGGATTGCTCGAACAGATCTTCATTTTATTTTTCTCCTTAATTTTAAGAAACATTAATCCTCTAATTATATTTTATAATCCACGTTGTTTGAAACATACACTTATTAATGATGGTATTTTTTTCAAATTTCTTTTTCTCGGCAACTTTCTTCTGTTTCTGTTGAAACCTCTTTGCCTCGGCCAACTGTTGCTCGTCTCGTATATCTATTTTATTTAATTCGGTATCGACGTCGTATTTATCCCAGGCAGCATAATCGCACGCTGCAATCCGCTTGTTTTTCGCAGCGTTCTTCAAATTTGTTACAGAATTTTTCTAACAAAGTTATACGCGTAAAAAAGAAACATTATTTTAAAATGATTATACATTGGATTTAACACGGAGTAATAATTTATGTAATCAGATAAAATAGTAGCTCAAATTTAGTTAATCATACATTTATAGGTTCCTCTTTAAATTGCCGGATATCCGGCTGCGGGATAGCGTGTCCTATGTTACTCTTCCCCTCTTCCAAATCTTTTTCTCGAATCTGCATTTCGGACATCCAATCGTTAATATCCTTATCAATTTCCTTGCATTCGCTCGGTTCTAACATATCCCGTTTCAGAATCGGTTCAGATTTTCTTAAAACTATACTCGTTGGCTTAACAACGGTCAATCGCTGCTCTGCATGTTTTATTAAGTCCGGATAATATCCTTCCTCGCCGGATCTATCAAAAGAAAAACAATGTAAATCATCGGTCCTAACCATAAAATAAAAATATTTGTGTCTTTTTATAAACTGATACTGTTCAACATCAGCTGTACGAATAAAGGTTTCTTATAGATTTCTGGATAAAAATATATATATATAAATTTAACAGCAACGATAATAAAATCAGAATTTTAATTTTTCTTTTTTTTCTCCAAGAACCTCCAATGGTAAGTACGGATCTTAATGTCGATTTTCAGTCGAAGAAATCGTCTTAGAAATTAACATACGACTTCGTTACGATTTCGATCGTGATCTACAGTCCTCAATGCGGTAACGCGTTAAAAACTGCACGATTTATATTCGGGCAAGTATTTCTTAAAAGACACGTGGAATCATTTTTAAAGAATGTTACGCTGTACAAATGATTGACGCTAAGTTTTAATGCTGCTAAACGTAGTATTAGTGGAATCAAATTTACCAGAACGAAGTACAAAAGTGAAGTATGATTTATTAAAGATTGAACAATTAAGAATGGGAGATCTACCCGAACGGTAACCAATGTGTTAAGTATTCGCTTTTTGAAAACCCCGCGGATTCGTAAGTTCTGCTTACCTCAGTATAGTTACTATGCGTTCCAACTTTTTCGCGTTCGTGGATTCTGAAATGTATTCGTACGAAAGATGCTCGACCGGTATATCATATCTTTCGAGCAACGACTTTTTCTCCGATTTCTCAACGCGAACAACGTCCGTATCGTCCTCGACCATGATACCAGACAAAATACCGTCCTTTGAGAAAAATATTTCCTCCTGTTAGAGCTTAATTAATTGCGTTGTCATGGGTACACGCATACTAAATTCTCAGTTTCATGTAGTTTATTCACGAGGTATCGTATCAAGCTCGATCGATAACGCAGAGAGCCTTCCTTATGGTGCGTTTCCAACGAAAAATCAATGAAGAACGTACGTACAGGAACGTACGCCATAAGGCTCGTTGGATCATTCGTTGCATTCGATATTATACTTAATACTTCGCCTAGTTTAAGACCTGTGTATAAACAGTTTAATAGACTGGTAATAAACTATTCGATATTAGCCTTAGAACGTTTATCCACAACGAGGTAGATCTTTATTGAACTTAAAAACCTGGCGCTTTCGGATAATAATTACAAAATAAGAAAACCTTTCTTTCGAAACGTCATCTTTGGAAAAATTCTGTATACCCGAAAACAATAAAAATATTAAACATAACTGATCGCGTAAATTATAAAAATTTCCAATTTTTTATAGCAACTGTTACATTCAACTTTATATACGTTAAACAAAACCTGATTGGTTACACATTTAATTTTTCAAAATCGTATAGGTTGAAAAACCTGCGCGCTGGTTTATCACAGACAAAAAAGACAAAAAATAAAAAAGAAAAAAAAAAAAAAATTGCATTCGATAATAACAAACATGATAATACGAAGCAGGTATCGGACATGCAACAAAACTTCTTGTACCCACAAGAGTGTCCGCGTAGTTACCTGTACCGGTGGACACGCGCTTGCATACTAGCGCTCGCGCATCGGTCTCCGCTTACCTGTTAACACGGCAGTCACCTTGTAGCGTGGAGCGGTACGCCATGCCGTGGTCGAGGCGTGCAGTGGGCACGCTGGAGAGTGCATATTAGACAGTGCGAAGCGCTCAGGCTCGAGCATTCGCCGGCGAACGCTCGGTGAGTTCGGTGGAGAGGTATTTTTTTTTTTTGCGCGCGCGCCTATCGTGCGTTCGCTCGTTTCTCGTTCGCGTATTCTCATCAGTGAATCTCGGCCCTCGTATCGGTGTACAGTATCAGAACCGGAAACGAGCAACAGTGGGCTAAGCGAGTCGCGAAATTTTTCTGGTCGTGTGAATTTATTGTCACAAGTGGAGCACCAGGTATTTATCCATGCCAATTTTCCTACGCCTACCTTCTTTTACCTCGGATCGTATCAGTTGGAATTGTATCGAAAGAGGGGATCGACTTTCTTGTTCAAATACCGGTAGCATCTGTTCGACGTTTAATATTTGCGCATCATGTTCGGCCTTCCGGAGGTCGCGTCGACAGGGGATTCAATGGGTTGACATTACGCTTCGATTGTCGCCTGAAATGTATCCAAGATAACGTTTATACGTAAACACATTCGACTCTTCTCGCTTGGTACGTTTGCACCGGACTCAACCGCGCGCGTCTGTCAACGGACGGGCTTCGTGCAGGAGCGATTCGGGATGAGATATTCGACGCGTGAAATAGCTTGGTTCGAGTATAAGTTACTCGAGAAGGAACGTTAAGGGAAGGGTTCGAGAGTGTGCGCGCGCGTTTCAGTGATCGTTAATAAACAAATACCGATATCCGGTGGGTCCGCGCGCGAAGCGTTCGTAAATTCTTCATTTCGACTTATTATTAATTGCTTCGTACTTCGGATCGTAGACTTGAACCGGTAACGATGCGATACAGAAATTGAAGCCGCGTCATTTGCTCGTGAATCTCTCAAGAAATTCGTTGATCATTCGGTACGATTTTTTTTTATCTCAAAGTAAGCTAACATCCGCGTCTAGTATTTATACGTACGCACGTTAGGTTCGATGAAATTCGAACAAGGCTTAAACCGGTGTTGACGCGCGCGATACGGTGATTTGTCAGCGATTTGGTCGGACGTAAAAAATTGTACACCGGAAAAATCCGGTGAAAGAAAAAAGAGAAAAAGGCAAAAAAAAAAAGGGGAAGAAAAAAAGGAAAGAATTCGAGCGGCGCGACGCAGGAATTGCAAGAGAGCACGTGGGCGGTGCTCCAAGTCTAGTACTCGGTGCCTCTCGCTTCCAGTACTCGTCTGCTCGTCCGCGAGAGCGAGTGCTGCTCCGCTGTTAGCGCTCGCGCGCCTTCTGGCCTTTTTTTCGTAATCCGAACGAGCCCCGACGTTGGCGGCGCCAAGCGAGAAGAGAAGATGAGGAGGGAGGCCGTCGACCCGTTATAAATGGAACTAGCAAGGCAGCATTTCTTGAATCGTTTCTTCTGTTATTATTCGCAGCGTGTCGGCGCACTAGCCCGCATGTTTGCTCGAGGCGCGACCGGAACACCGGCTTCCAACGACATTATTATCAGCTTGGTCCGGAGGATGCAGTCGAATCGCGGCGAGCGTGGAAAGTGAGGTTTTCGAAAGGAAAAAAAGAGAAATCGAAGGAAGCGAGAAATCGAGAGACAGAAAGTGGCATTTTTCGACGACGGTGTGAAACTCTTGCCGCGGATTACAGTGGAGCATTTTTATTCCCAGTGAGCTCGAGCTAGGATATTTTCAAATAGCCCGGAACACGCCGCGGAACTTCCCTGGTACCGGAAGTTCGGAATCGTGACAAGTGGGCGAAGTTCGAAACTCGTGTTCCTCGCGTATTGTCCGGTCGGTAATAAAGCGGCAACTTTCGGTTTCGCGGCCGTTTAAATTGGCTGTCACAATTCGAGACGCTCGGCTCGTTCTCGCGCGAAACATTGCGACGGTTGAGCCAGTGAATCACATCCGAGACCGACGTTTCGAAAGATCGATGTGTCGTCGGGTCTAAAAAGGTGGTCTCTTACTCAACGCCGTTTATCGCGCCATTGGGGAGCGTGCTTGGAATGAACGTCGCGTTTTCGACCGCTATGCGAGGTTGTCCCTACAGTTTCAACGTGATTAGTGGATCCGAGCGACCGAGTGTCACCAGTGGGTTTGTAATGTGAATAAATTAGAAGTATCTTGCAGGGACGAAATAATTAAGAAGTCAAATAGTCCGAATGGTTCGAGCAATCGTCGATAGTATATTTTCGACATCGTTATAGAATCTTTAACTTGTACGAATTTTCTCGGACTATTGAATATACTTGTCTTCAAATATACCTGAAGCAGTTGTTTAAAGTTTTGGTCAAACTATATTTCCCGCGAATCGCTCAGTGGCGCGTGTGTTTAAAAGTTTGAACTTGGAAACGTTTACCGCGCGCATGCGCGACGTGAATGGACCTTAACACGGTCAAAACGAAAGGAACTGCAAGTGGGGTGAAAAGTAACGCGAACAGTGTTAATCGGACAGTATATGATGTGCAAGCGCGGCTCGAATGACACCTAACATCGACGTCTGATGACAAACGTGAACAGGATCAGGGTGGTCGTCCTCGGCGGCCCCAGAGTCGGGAAATCAGGTAACCTAAAAATTCTTTATTGCAATTTCTTTTTTAGTTGCCCGCGCTTAATACGAGGGTTACGGTGGCGCTGTTAGTTGCGACGAATAAAGTCGCATGAAAATAGTTGTGGATAGTTTTGGCGCCAGGATTCCGCGTTCGTTCGCAGAGCGCGATTACTTTCTTCGAAATGTATTATTCGTGAATTTTTGAACCGTGCGATTTTGAAATACAAGTTGGAAGCTAAATATAGAATATACGTAGAATACGTGACGCATCTTACGTATGCTGAAACTATTTTTAAAATCAATATTTTTTATTCACTCGCGTTTTATTTTAATGTCTACCAAAAAGAAAAGAAATCTCTGTTTTCCTTCCAAATATTATCTTTTCGTTTTGTTTCGATACACGGTTCGTGTAAATTAAAGGAAAAAATAATTCGTACAGTATCTTCAATGATGAAGCTAAAATTCTTTTTTCTTTGTACAAAATCGAAGCTGGATAAATTAAAGAATTAAAAAATAACAAGTTTTTCCTGACGTATCATTAATCTCTTTGCACTCCACTGGCGCCGCTATCTGCAATTTTCTTGGAAAGTTAAGTTTCAAGTTGAATTTCATATTTTCCACCAATTTCAATTTTTTCATTTTAAAACAAAGCAAATATATAATATAATTAAAATATATTTCTTTTCTTTCTAAAAGAACACTAAGTTTTCACAATACTCCTTTGAAACTTAAAAAGAGGTTAAGAATGCAACCCTGGTGCGTAAACCGGCAAATTCAGATTTTAAAATTCGCTAAACTTTGCTAAAAAATTCAACAGAACAGTCTGCAATGTATAAATAGAATATAAAAAAATGGAATTTGCCCTATTTCTCGCACCAAGGTGTTCAATTATTAACATACACGGTACCAATACCTACAACCATAATGGCGCTAGTAATAGCTCGTAGCGCCACCATCTATTACTTTATTATTACCGCTGGCAACAATCGAATTCTCCATCTAATCGTTTTACAATCAACTCGAACGTAACAAAATCTACGTTCATTGTGATACGATTATGGGAAAGTACGTCGAGAGGGTTAGGTTAAGGATACGGATATAAACGCATCGACGAGGTATTAATTATAATGGACAGTACTAACATTGTGTCGTGTAAAGCGTGTAATTTCTGCACGTCTATCTAATACCGCGGCGACGGATTGAATGAAAGTGCCGTTAAGATGAATACGTATAGTCTTCGTTATAATACGGTGCATTAGTTAGCCGGACAGTCGTGCGACGCGTACAAAGCGACCAAATCAAGGCAATAAGGATAGTTCACCGACCCTTGAATTAATCCTATTAATAATCCGCGGAACCGATATCGTGATCGAGGTCTGTATAACACGAATAAGGCTGAATTAAATAACAAACGGCCGGAACCGATATCCCCGTCGAGAGCCGTGTAATCTGAATGAGAGGAAATTAAAGGATAAACAGCGGAACAGATAGTCCTACCTGGAGAACAAAGTAACGTTTCTTGGCCGCTCCACCTGTATCAGGTAGTTTTTAACGATGTTATGATTAATTGTACGTCATTAACGCGTTAAGCGCCACGCTGAAAATTTCGTTTAGGCGACCTTGATTTCCTAAAACTGACAGTATCAATTTCAAAAAATAATACCTTATGATTTATCGAGTTCTATTAAATCACATTAAACAAAGATACGACTTTCCTTTCCGGTCCTCTACAATTTTCTTCTTGAATTCCTAATTATTTTGCGACCAAATGTTTCTGAATTATTATCACAGCACACAGTCTAAGGGAAAGTCGACTGAAATCGGCGTGGCGTTTAATATGTTAAATAGCATTAAACAAAGTTACCATTTTCCTTTGCGAGTCTTTATAATTTTTTTCTTAAATTCTTAACTATATTGCGATCAAATGAATTTGAATTATCACAGCACACAGTCTAAGGGAAAGTCGACTGAAATCGGCGTGGCCTTTAATATGTTAACACATTGAGGACGGGTGACGAGATTTCTCGTGTTTTGTATTTCGGATCTTGAAAAGGTGAGAATAGGAAACGACGATATATGAAAGGTTGCTTTTAAAAAGTTATTCGTTCGGTTCAAATTTGAGATTAAGAACTATGTTTAGAATACAATTTATTCTCGAAAGTATATAACCAAGAATTTATTCGATCGTAACTTTATTCCCTAGTAAGTTTTACAGAAACAAGGTCCCGTCCTCACTGTGTTAAATAGCATTAAACAAAGTTGCCATTTTCCTTTGCGAACCTTTACAATTTTTTTCTTAAATTCTTAACTATTTTGCGATCAAGTGATTTTGAATTATCGCAGCACACACCTTAAAGGAAAGTCGACCAAAATCGACGTTTAACGTGTTAAACACGATTATACGCTATTCATTGCTTTTAATTTTCTTTTTTTTTTTTTTTAAAGGAAACCTTGTCGAACGGTTAAATAAAAATAAAAAGAAGTTGCACGAGTCTGTGTAATTTAAGGAGGTCGACGAACCTGGGATTAAAGTTTAGGTTATGGTAACACGGTCTTTGAAGTCAAGTATGATACAGCGTGTACGGATATTTGCGAGTATGATACAGTGTTTATGACTATGACGTAGCAGGTACACCACAGATGTTTTCTGACCAAACACGGTTTTCTTATAAAATTGTTCTTTAAATATTTGCAAACTCCGATGCGATGTTTCCGATCGATAACGTTGAGTTAAATATCAATTGGTATCGAGATCTGCCTAATCTTGAGATCAACGATTTTAATCTTGATACTGCTCGAGATATCGATACTTCCCGTGGCAACGCGTGTAAAATATTTGAATTAATATTGCAAGCAGGTGTTAATTGCTTGCATTCGAAACATGAGTCAGTGTTGTGTTTCGGAGAAAAATTGGAAAACAGGAATGCGTAACGATAAATTCACCCAGAAACGAATCCTGATAAGTTCTGTTAACATTTTATCAATTATCGCTAGGAAACGTTGTATGGCTACTTTTTTTTAGCATTATCAGAAGCATGATTCACATTGATACAAACCATGATCTTTCTATTAAATTAGATTAGATAGAATTATTTACTATTTCTTTTGTTCGTAACACTGTCAGTTTACGTTTAATTTCACAGTTCTATGTATCAAAAGAACGCGTACTAAGTTTGCACATAATTAATAAATTAGATAAGCTTATTTTTTCTATTTCTTTTTTTTTTCAATTATAACAGAATTAATCATTATATCAAACACAAAAGACATTCACTAAAGCAGCTACACGTTAGTCTATAACCAAAACCAATAATCCTCACCAACGAGAAACCTAAGATATATTAAATAAGACCAAAAGTTATTCTCAATTAGATCTTTTCTTGGCGGACATTTCCAATCGACACTAGAACTACCACCAATAAAAATAGACTTACTTGTACCAAAGAAATCAAAATGATAGATATTTGAAAAAATATCTGTAGTAAGAACAATTCTTTGTATATATAATTTACAACAAAATCATAAAATATCCCCCAAAAATATATCATTCTAAATTTATAAAACTTCTATTAAAAATTATGAACCAGTTATTTCGACCTCTTCGGTAGTTCTAGTATCAATCTTGCGTTTCTATAATTTACAAGTCACAGTTGTATCTAGAGATATGTGCGCGAAACGTTTTCATAAATGTATATTGTATCAATTATAAAGTATATACGATCTTAACGTTTTTCATTCTGAAACAAAAAGTCAGCCTGTAAATCCATAAATTTTATTCCAACCCCTAAATCACTTCTGAGGCTCGCCAAAATTCCTAGATTCCAAAGAAAAAATTGCGTTTCCTCCGAGTTACACGCTGTCTTTCTCTCTTCAGCGTTTCATCGTTTCTGGACGAGCGTTTGATCAGACAACGGATATTCCCAGGTTCGAGGGAATCCGTAAAAGTCGTGAGAAGGAGAGGCTGTGTCCTGCTGGGTATAATAAGGACCTCCGTAGACGTTATCGGATATCAAGTGAGGAGAGTGGTCAACGGGTCGTTGCGAGCCACGAAAAATTCTGCACGGCAGCAGGTTGAGAGATCTGGAGATCCGATACATCCGTTGTGTTAGCGAGCTCTGTACCTTTCTCGTTCGATACTGGATGCCGAGTTTACGCATCGAACGCGCATTTTCCTCTGGTATCGGTTTCCGGCGAGCCCGAGTTCCCGTACGTTTCCATGGAATAGAGAATCGACTGCGTTTCTGCGTCACATTGCTACCAATTTTATTTTTGCGCCCTGTCGGATGTTTTGATTCAATTTTTTATTCGACTTCCACGCTGGGATGACGTATTGGGTTTGTTTTATTTTGAGATCCATTCGAAAGGGTGGTTTTTTTGGAGCTTAATGATTTTTTTTTTTTTTTAAGGAGTCCTGCGGATGAATTTTGGGATTTTTTTTTATGTAGAATTTTAGCACGGTGGAATCAGCTTTTCTACTTTGTTAGATATTTGCATTCGGATTTATTTTTTGTTAGACTTCCATGATGGTTTGTTGGAATTTATAATTTTTTTTTTTTTGGTTATTCTTGTGGATGAATTTTTGGTTTAATTTTGGTGCAAAATTTTAGTACGGTGGAATGGAATCAGCTGTGTTTCTTTGTCAGATGATCTTTCATGTTGTTACACATTTGGATTGAATTTTAATTTTTTATTGGATTCGTACGCCAGGAGGCATATAATTGGATAAAGTATTCAGTGTGTTTTATTCTGAGATCCATTAGAGAGAGTGGTTTCTTGTAGCTTCTGTTTTCTTCATTCTTTTTTTTAATTATTTGGATGAATCTTTGAATCAATTTCGATGCGGAATTTTAGCAGAATGGAATCTAATTAGCTGCGTTCCTTTGTCAACTGGTAAACAATTTTTTCTCTTCTATTTTGTCAGATATCCAGCTTACATTTTTATCGAACTTGTATACCGGAAACTATACAATTACATAACGTAGTGATTTTTTCCAGTTAAAAAATGTTCATTTCCCTAATGATTTTTGGGATATTTTTGTGAGTCCCGAAAGTAAACAAAAGTTTGTTCTTCGTAATTATAGTGGAATCAATGAATTATCGATGCTCTGTATACATTAATTTTGAATTCAGGCGACGCTGATTTAGTTATTTTATTGGATAAGGGGAAAACTGTTACGAGAGTCGATGGAACCTAAGATGGATACAATGACGCTTTCACTTTGTGAAAATAGCATTGATTAGTCACGAAAGGAAGGTGTTAAAGCACGATAAAAAGAATTCCACTTTCAACTGAAAATACTATCGTATTAACGATACGTTTAAAACCCTATCCTCGTAAAACCATAACTTTTGAATATTTATAGGGACAATAAACTTCGACGGTGGCCACGCAACAGGGGCGCCAAAAGTTTCGCGGTAACGCACGAGCGACCGAAACGATTTTGTAGAATACATTAATAGAAAAGCTTGTGGAAGCCACGAGAACGTCGATGATTACGGTTAGGGGCCATTTATCTGCGTTAACGCTTATTGAAGTGGCAATTGGAAGCCGGTGCACATTTCCATGTCGCGTGAAGTGTACATAAATTCATTTCGGTTGAACGGCTCACTTTATTACCAGCTCGTTAAAAAGTATGACCCAGAGGGGTGGGGAGAAAAAAAAAAATCGGGTCGCCTTTCTTGTCCTTTACGCTGTCGCCATCGTTATTTTATTCCGCTTATCTGCCTCTGCGCCGTATCTTATATCGTTTAACAACTAGAACTACCAAAGTGCTCAAAATGACTCATTTGTAATTTCTCGCGAACATTTTATAAGCTTTCCACGGTACATTTTGAGGGAATTTTCCATAATTTTCTGGCAACGGTATGGACGAAAATTTATTTCACTTGCATTATACATTTTTTTATATCGTTTTTGTTATCGATAATTCTAATTTCTTCCATACAAATAAACACACTTTAATCGCCGGTAGTTGCAGTGTTAAACGTACTATTCGATGTTTTTTGGTATCTGTAATTTTAATAATTCTTTTAATAATCTCCATTTCTATATTGGAGTACTTTAATATATTCTGGTCCTATATCCACAAAATATTTTTCTGAGATAGGACAAAAGATATCTCAGAAAAATACTCACATTAGGGTAGACCGAGGCGAATCGAAGCAAAATAAGAACTCAGTGAATAGAAATATTTTAAAATTTAAAACAATTTTTTATGATTAATATTCAAACTAAACGAGTATTAATTACGAAATTTCTACCCTTATTTTTTCGCCATTAAAAGAGAATTATCGTTTTTACTTTAAAATTATGTCTACTCTACCTATGACATAATGTTCATTCCATAGCGAAAAAGTTAAAATAGACCAACGATAACCGTTCACCTTGATTCCGTCTCAGAAGCGTCTCAGAAACGAGCACGGACACAAAAGATAGCCGGTCCCTTGGCATTGAATCAATTCAAACAATTAAAAAACTTCCCGCGCCAGTCGTTGCTTTTAAATTCATGGGGCGCGCAACCGCGTTACCAGAAGAAAGACCGCTCGTAAATATTCGGCCAGTTGTTTCAATATTTTACAACGGATGTACGGGAGTTGAGCAGCCGTGGATTTTTGTTCGCTACAGAGGAGAAACAAATTCGGCCTCACGCACACGTGCATCTATTTCAGGAAACGTGGTCTCTTCGCGAGGCGCGCATAAATGAGCATATAAAGAGTGAATCAGCGATTCGTGACGATTTATTATCGTAGATGAATTCACGGCCCGAAGCCTCGTTCGTGCATCTTGATTCATATGACTGGGTCGAACCCTGAAGTTACAAATATGAATAACCAAACAGGATGATGGAGCGAACGAATAAAACGAACCGGCCATATTGTGTATGCAGGTCTTTGTACGATGCTGAAGGAAAAAAAAAGAAAAAGAAAAAAAAAGGAAACTGGCGCTCCACGTGAGTCGTGTTAATGAGTTTCACGTGGGGAATAATTGCTTCTTCGTGTGCTTATATCGTCATTATACGATTGGTCACGGAAATCTACGCAGACTCTATAAATTTTGAAACACAACCAAACCCTGGATTTTTGCGTAAATTCGTATCTTTGAAAATACAAGTGAAGAAACAGAGGTTGAGTACAAAATTGTTTCACCTATCAGCTATTATCTATTTTCCAATTGATTTATTTTCTTGCAATTTCGTTGCATTCGGAGTACTTTGGAACGACAGAAAAATTAATTCGTAATTTTCTTTAAAGCGCATTCTGCGCTCAACTGCGTAAAAATTTCTTTTTCACTTTTTTCGATAATTATAATATTTTAAACACCTGTAGCATTGTTTTTTTTTTAGACACAAGTTTTTTTCAGAGTTCATAAAAAAGCACAGAATTTTTTTTTCAATTACTAAAGTGAAACAATTCAATGGAAAGTGCTGATATATTCTATCGAAACATTTTCAAGCCTAATCGAGGCTTCATAAATCTGTTCCGCGTACACGTATCGCGTCTTTACGGATTAAAAAAACTGTAAAATCTTTCCGAACGGTAAGCAGTGCGTTAAAAAAGGGAGCAAAGAAGCGATTAAGTCACTCTTCGCGGGAACGCGGCGCGAGTGGAGCTCAGTTTGCAGTCGCAGAAGCAGATCAGCTATGGCATTCGCTTGTCCGCGCGGTGTGCACTGGTCTATAGATAGATTCACGGTAGATAAAGGCCGGTGAACGTAAGAAAATAGTAATTACGGGCACGATCGCCGCAGATAAAGGGGGGCAGGGTAAAAAAGAGCGATTCACGGCACGATAAAAGCAGCGAAGCGCATCCTCTGCTCCTGTCTCAGGTGAACTGGCCACGTTTTGCAACGAATCCTCGTCATTGCTCCAATAAACACGCGTGTAAGCCTTCGGGACGTTTATTGCGAGGGAAAGGATAAATCGTTCGATTTTTAACCCTTTGGATGGTAAAATACGGTTGGAATTTTTGTTTCGCATTATCGATGTCTTAGAATCCAAAAAGCAAACTTAATCAAGCTTCTTATCGCGATTCCTTTGATAAGAATTTGGAAAATAATATCTACATTGGAAGAACGAGAAAGAATTATCGTTCATCGGCGTTTAAGTAATTTTTAAAGCTTCTTTTTTTGAAACGTTTTTTAAAGAAGAAAAAAAAGAAATCGCGTGCTTGATTTGTTTAGAATAAACGGTAGAATACCTCGTAAAAATTTGATCGAAACTGCCTCGGTGATTGAGGAGAAAATAGTGTACATAAAGTTTGAAATTTCTCCATAAGAATGAAACTATGGCTCCGTTTAAGTATTCGTAACCACCATTTTGTTTGCTCAAGAGTAAAATAAAACAGTGCTTGTTAATAACAGTTTTTAACTGTCCTCTGAAAACTAAGAGCTATTAACTGTTACAAATAAAAACTATTCGGTTCCACTACAATAATGTAGCAATAAAATATAATACCCAGTGGTGTACCATTAATGACGCAGGTGGTCCAGAGTGCTCGTCAATTAATTTTCGTTTCACCCAGATATGCTTAGCAAAGTCAACGCATAGCTTAAAACTCATTTTATTATTCTTTCCTATAACTCCAAACGTATAATTCATAAAAATTACATACGAAAGCTCTCGTTGGCTTATGGGCCCCTGTTTCTTTTTTCTTTTTTCTTTTTCTTTTCCCTTTTTGCACATAGTCTACACTGTTAATAGCACACCACTGATAATACACCAGCGATAAACAAATAAAATAAGATTCGAATAAACGCAGATACCCAAGTATGTAACTTCGAAGTCGCGCGGTGTTACAATGGCTCGACTCTGCAATCATGGCAACGAAAAAAGAAGAAAAAAAAAAAAACTCATCTCGCACTCGTCCGACACGATTAAACTCTCCTGCGACTCTGACTGTCTGGCGTTCCGTGAATTTGTTTAATGATATGCATTATCGTGTATCGTCGAGCGCATAACGCCGTATTTACGAGCGCGTTCGCGATGGAGGCTCGATAAAGCTCCGTTGACGCGTTCAATTCACTCGGCGTGTACGCGAACGGGGCATATTCACGAGGCCCACGAGTAAGTTCCTCGGCGACACGGTCCCGTAACAATGCAACACGAGAGACGAGAGCCACGCGCGTTGCACTCTCGCGTGTACGGATTCTGGGATGCGCAGCCACCATAAATTTCCCCGTCGCGCGGTGAACTTCTACGTATCTGATACCGCGTGTCTCGGATTTCCCTCGGCTCTGAACTTTCGTCTGCGCCACGGCTAGAGAGTTTAACGCGTATTTTCGTTCGACACAAAGGTACAAATTGCGAACGGCTCGAAATGTCAGCCTCGAGCAGCCACCAGGGTTCCGTGGTGCACCGTGTGCCACTTCGGCACGGCGAAACGGAGAGTTTTATGGCGGGAGCTTTCAGTAGCCGATTTAAACACGTTGCACGCGGAGAGAAAAGTTAGCACTTTGGTGGGAAGATTGAATCTAGGAATACTTAATTGGATAAAAAGCGGTGTTTCTTTTGAATTTTGGATACTTTGATCCTTTTTTCTTTTTAAGCTTCTTTGGAATCTATCTATTTATTTGTGTAACGCTCGGACACCTCGAGAACATCAGAGACGAATCAAAGTGATTTATTGCGTAGATAAGCAGATTTTGTTACGCTTTTGTAGTTCATTTTTCTTTTAACTCAGATTTTAAACGATACGTAAGAATCGGATAACATACAGTAATGCTCGGGACCGGATTATACATCTCTGATGTTTAAGAGTTGGGATAAATTGGGGAGTACTGATTCACTTTTTTTTTTAAATCAATACATCAGAGATATTAATATTAATATTTATAATATTCAGTATGGTCCTAAAACAGTTGAAGAACGTAACATTTCACGACTCACGCGAGATTAAGTCGTATCAGCCCCAAGAACTACCCCAACTATCGACGGTTAATGTGGTACAGAAAATATTAAATTTTTCAAGATTATTCAAGCTTAATTTTCAAATCGTGTAAAAAGAAGTTATAAGATTTCTGAATCGATCAATTTTCAATATCTACAATCTTCTTTACATTACAACTACCGACGATTAAAATAAATTTACTTGCAGGAACAAATTACCGAAGGAATAAAAAAAATGAATTGCATACAAACGTATGAAAAAAAAAATACACAATACGAGAAAGACTTTGAATAAAGATTTTGAATAAAAAAAGATAAAAATGCATCTCGGTAAGTTTACGAAATGTCAATAAGAAATTAATAATTTCTGACCACTTCGGTAGTTCCGGTATCACTACTAGCTCTCTGTCGTCAATAGCGCCACATTGTGGACAACCGTTAACGATACAGTTTCATACACAACCCAGTTGTCCGCGATTAACGTAACAGCATACATTACCGTTAATGCGAGGTTGCTTAATAACCCATTCGCGGATTTTGCGAGGAAAGCGGTTATTTTTAGACGAGAAGAAAGTTACTCACCTCGAGGTGAAGGTACACAACCAAGGGTGGGGGTTGAAGGGAGGAAGCTTGTTCGGCGGCGCGTGTTTTGTGCCGGCCGCCATCTCGTCGCGGCAGCGAAACTGTAAAAATCGCGTCAAATACGTAATAACGATAATTAATGGCCCCACGATGTACAGGAAATGTCATTAAAAGGTATGCTCGTACACTCGTCCCAGACGTTATGAATGCGTTTATACGAGCGTGTGCGTGCGGGCCGGAGGACACTCCGCTTCATAAATTTCTTCGTTACTTCGCGAAACGTACGAGAGAACTTTAACATGTCGCCGACTTACCTATCCCCTCGGTTCGACCCTCGAAGACTTATTGAGTACATAGATCCGTGCCGGTCCCGTGCTCGTCGAGCTCTCGTATATACACCGTTTATAAATCTGTCGCCGCGGCCGCCAGCGGACCCAACGAGAAAGAGAGACCTCGAGCGAGCAACCTGGAGCACCGCGAGCAACGTGTTCCGTTGATTCGCGAAGTCGAACCGACTGGTTAAGCGTACTTCGCCGGCGAACTGGTTTCGCGAAGTTGATGGGTTTCGTAATGGCGGGTAGAGGAAGAGCGGAAAACTTTTTGATCGCGATGAAGCGGCGTTGATAAGGAATGTTATGTTGTAAGAAATGCTGAGTGTTTCGTAACTTTATTTCGTTCGAGATGAATTCAAAAATATAGTTTAATCCGTTTCAGATAAATTGGAAAAGTATACGTCGTGGTATATTAACTCGAGGTACTAGAATTAGTTTTCCTTTTTTTTTATTCTGGTTTCATTACTTTTTTTTTTAATGTAGTATCAAGACGCGGTAATTTCGATTTTTCTGCGGAAGTTAGTCAAATATTTAAGGTAAATAATATGTGGTGCTCTTTCTCGCTTTGGAGAACATCTTGTTACAAAGTACAATCTGTGTCTGTAAATCCACCCAATTTAAATTTAACTCTTCCAAGATGAGATATGGTAACGTGTCCCTGTGAAATCTATGAGATTTTGGGGTCTATCAATTTTGTGACACTATTCGAGTTGGAAGTATCAGAATTGTGTAATTGAGAAATGTATCGTTCAATGTGAAAAGATCTTCCAAACGAAGCATCGATATAGTACTTCATTTTTCTGTATACGCCTTATGTTGCATTCGCCACTCACACAGAGATAATATATTAATTCCACAAATAAGCGTGATTTAACCAAAATATTTCCTTAAGTAATATCTTACTATTATAAAAATACGACAAACTTAGGTTCAACCCGTCCTCCAATCTTAAACGCAACAGCCCAAGGACTCAGTCTCTCTAAACTTAAATCCTCTCGCGATTCAACCAAAACATCTCACCACTCCGACAACACTTCCCCTAAAAAATTCCACGCGCATCGAAAACCATCTTCATTCGTTGCATCCTAACCGGAGTGAAATAACGACCGTTAATGCCCACGATGCTCCTCGTTATTCCCGCGAAATCGTACGAGAGTCGGAAAAAAAGGAACAGCCTCGAAAATAGAGCGCTGCGGGGGTCGAAGCGAAACTTTTCTACGAACCCGCTAAAATTACCAACCAGCTCACTTCTTTTTCTTTTTTGTTTTTCTCTTCCATTGTTATCCTATTTCTTTCTTCCCGATCGCAGGTTCGTGGGCTTGTTTTTCGAGGTGCTAGGTCGTTATGGCGTGTAATTACGGATCGATAGGACAGCGCGCGATCCTCGGGTTCGCGCGAAATTGCAGGGTTGAAAACGGAAAGGAACACGAGGAACGGGCCCCGGCCTGTTTCTCTCGTGTCGGTGAGCTGTCGACAGGAGGTGTGGTGGCCGGCTAAGAGAATACTTTTATCACGGCTAATGACGTATGATCCTCGTTCCACGCCGACCGTTTTCAGACGGTGCACGCCCCCGCACACTCCTGCGGAGAATCGACGAAAATTCAATTAAACCAGCAAGCGAGGAATACGAATATCGATTCCCCTCTCGATGCCTGTCTAATTAATTCCTCCACCCCACGCTTGGATGTCGAGGGAAACTCGTGGCCAGCAAATTATTCGGTGCTTCCATCGAGCCAGACGCGAACTCAGAGGCAAACTCGGAGAAGTGTATATTTTGGGAGAATACCGACGAACGATCGTGTAATTCAGTGTTTAGACTTTTTTGAATCATCGTGTCTCTTGGTTGTAATTTTTAGTAGCAATTTGTACCGTGTATGTAAGGGATAATTTCTTTTTTTTTTATTTCTTGGTTCATCGGTAATAAAGTGGAGATTTTTTGTTGCGAGAAAAGTGGAGATCCTTTTTTTGTTTCTTGGTTCATCGGTAATAAAGTGGAGATTTTTTTTGTTGCGAGAAAAGTGAAGATCCTTTTTCTTTTCTTTTTTTTCTTGGTTCATCGGTAATAAAGTGGAGATTTTTTTGTTGCGAGAAAAGTGAAGATCCTTTTTTTTTTCTTGGTTCATCGGTAATAAAGTGAAGATTTTTTTTGTTGCGAGAAAAGTGAAGATCCTTTTTTTTTCTCTTTTTTCTTGGTTCATCGGTAATAAAGTGGAAATTTCTTTGTTGCGAGAAAAATGAAGATCCTTTTGTTTTGTTTATTAATACGAAGTCGTGTCTAAAGTCTCCTTAAATTATTGAAATGTAAGTTGGAAAAAGAGTGGAGCCGTTAGTTTTCGATGCAGTTGATTCGGAACTTAACCTTTGGTTATTATGCAATTTGTATTACGGTGATTATAGTGAATTTAGCGATTTATTTTAGTTTACTTCAGTTTACTTTATTTACTTTAGTTTAATTGAATAAAAGTTATCTTTGAAATAAGATATATTTTTTTTGGATAATAAAAATGGTAATAATTCCATTTTGAGTGTTAGGATTGGCTTAACACTTTATCTATGGATGATAGGATATTTCATATTTCCTATTCTATCATGTAATCGATGAATTATAATAGATTATGCGAATACATTTATTTCGATCTCTCTGGCTGTGAAACGGACTTGATCTACAACTATCGCTTGCTTAATTTTAGTCACCGTTTCACTGACTCTCTCATCATTTCGGCCTTCTTTCTTCCATTTAAATCTTTTCTCTTTTTTTTTTACACCAATTTTTTGTCACTAGGATGGTTTGCAAATATGTGTGCTATGCACGATCGTACGAACAACGTGCGAGCAAACGGGTTACTTTCTAACGACTGAGATACACTTGTCAAATTTACCGATGTAAACTAACTTGTTTAGACAGGAAAAGTGTGTTAATTATTGACATAAGTATATGTGACAGATGTTTTTGAATCACATTCTAGAGAAGCATATTAATTGAAACATTAAGATCAGGTGTCGCGCAAACTCTTAACTTCAACTTCAACATCTTAGAATAAATTATATCAGACAATACGTTTGGACAAAACTGTATATTTTACTTAGAAACATTTAGATTAAAAAATTTTGCCGAATATAAAGATTTAACTTTTCCCATATTACAATTTTCTTTTTCACTTTCAAATAGTACTACGTTTTTTTTTTTAAATGATTGCATAATAAATGAAAAAAAAGAATTAAAAAATTTATCTTTTTAACGCATCAGCTATCAAAAATAACGTGTTGTATATTAAATTACACGATGTGGGTAGAAGACTGAAAGTCTTACCGTTTAATGAAAATTGCCATCACTTTTTCGATTCTATAAATACGAAATTGAAAAGCTTCTTAAAAAACAAAAAGGCGTAGAGACACGATATGGTCGTACAGAGAAATTGCACAGATGATTAATTGCTTTTCACTTACGTAAACCTGTTTCTGTTAAAATTAAGAAAAAGAAAGAGCAGCACTTTCATTCAGCCTGACATCGACGNATGATTGCATAATAAATGAAAAAAAAGAATTAAAAAATTTATCTTTTTAACGCATCAGCTATCAAAAATAACGTGTTGTATATTAAATTACACGATGTGGGTAGAAGACTGAAAGTCTTACCGTTTAATGAAAATTGCCATCACTTTTTCGATTCTATAAATACGAAATTGAAAAGCTTCTTAAAAAACAAAAAGGCGTAGAGACACGATATGGTCGTACAGAGAAATTGCACAGATGATTAATTGCTTTTCACTTACGTAAACCTGTTTCTGTTAAAATTAAGAAAAGGAAAGAGCAGCACTTTCATTCAGCCTGACATCGACGGGAGCTCTAACTAAAATGTATATTTAAATTATTTTAAATCGTGTCACCTCCGATTTTACCAAAAAAAAAAAAAATTAAATAAATAAAAATTAGAACAGGATGAAAGAAACGATCTCTAAGAAGTTTCTGGACGTATCGAATACAGAAATTTTGAAAATAATGCTTTCATAAAGCACTCCGTCAATACTGAATTAAAATTGTTTCGGTTGTTTGGGAGAAAATGAATCACGAAATTCTTCTCCATAAGGATAAATCCCGAAGGAAAACAAAGATTCGCTCGTATTTCTTTTTTACAAAAAATAAATTTCAGTAATTTTCACAAAACATGTATAAAACTGTTTCGGTATTTTTCTGGTCAAAAATATTTCACACCTTTAATACTGCTTTGTTTCTTATTTCAGCCGTAGTGGTGCGGTATTTGACGAGGCGATACATCGGCGAGTACAGCTCAACCAGTGGTAAGTCTCTTTTTGCATTCTTCTCTTCTTTTTGCTTTCTTTTCGCATCAAAAATCAAAGCATCAACTTTTTTAAATTTCCAACAGAAAAATAATTCACGAACAAAGAGACTACTAAATTAATACATTTTAAGAATTCTTTTAATTAAAACAAAAAAAAAATATTTACCACAAACGAATAACAAGATAAATAATAGTTTTGTTATTTTTTGGAAAGTATATATCGATGCCAATAGAAATCATTTCTATTCTTTTAAAAAATCTCCATTCAAACCGGTAATTTTCGCGAACTGAAAGAAATTGCAGTTCTCTTCTTCGTTTCGCCTTCGATTGGTCAATATAAGTACCTATTTTATCTTTCTATGATAGATGGTTAAAAAATAAGTTGAAATAACGTGACAATAGCTACGCAACATTTTATGGAGTACCTTAATAGAACCGTGCTCGTACTTTAAAACAATAATCAGAAACCACCACGAGTTATAACTTTTCTCAGAACTCCCGAGAAATTGTAATAAAGTGGAGTTTGAATCATGTGATCAAGAGATCACGGAGATTGCACGTGGACTTTTTTTTTTTCACGGCTCGGTTCTAAGAGCGATCGTTGCAGGCCGCGAGTACAAATTGAACGATCGTGAAAACGGGCCCCGAGAGAGCATGGAACAACTTCTTCCCCGTGGAGTATCGAATTCTCGGAATGCGGACCGCCGTATAAACGCGATTATCTAGACTCCTTACTGCGAGTTCCAGTTCCCCTCGAGCTATGCATACCGAGAGTCGTACAGGGCAACGACAAGATTTTCAACGAGATTCGCGTCCTCGCATTTTTATTCCACTGCCTTTTCGTTTTTTTCTCGTATCTCCAAAGGGTGGGTTTATGGGAATGTAAAAGGTCTGTGAAATTGTAAGTTCACGTGAAGAATTTGCACTTTGATTTTGGTGATCAAGTACCGAAGATTCTTTTTACTTTCTTTTTCTTTGATATTTTAATAATTGTACTTACAGTGATTGATTAATAAAATATTTAGCTGCATGGAATGGTAAACGTGGAACGTGTATTTTAATCTTGGTATCTTGGTGATTAAGCGCTGAAGATTCTTTTCTTTTTTTCTTTGGTGTTTTGATAATTATATTTTAGTCGTTAACGTTGATAATTAAGTACTGAAGATTTCTTTTTTTTATATATTCTAATAATTATATTTACATTGATTGATTAATATAAGATTTAGTTGCATAGAATGATAAACATGGAATGTGTATTTTAATCTCGGTATCTTGGTGATTAAGCGCTGAAGATTCTTTTCTTTTTTTTTGGTATTTTAATAATTATATTTCAGTAATTAACGTTGATAATTAAGTACCGAACATTCTGTTTTACACTCTAATAATTATATTTACATCGATTAATAAAGAATTCGGTTCAACTTTATCGATCAAGCCCAGAAAATCTTTTTGCTTCTTTTTCTTTTTTACATCGTTTCAATCAGCCCACCGCGAACCTCTCCGTTACGGTGAATTTAATTTCCCCGTGGCAGTGCGCCGCTCGGTGTCATTCACATCTCCGGACAGCACAATGGCCCATTTAATAGATCGCTTTTGTTAATCGCGCTACCAGAGGCGCGCCGCCATTATGGTCCCTCGAAAACAACGCGTTCGAGTTACGTGAAGCTTTTCATTACATATCTCTGCGCACGTACCAACGTGTACACGCTTCCACGACTACTTTTATCGCTGTGCGCGAGCCATTTCGCGGACCGTGAGAATGGAGAAAACGAAAAGTGCTACGGGGCCCCGTAATCTCGAGAGATCCAGTTGTGGCCGCTCGACGAATTCATATTCTCTCGCGATGACCAATGCACGCGTTCGCGCGTATAATAGGCCACGATTTACAATCCCTCGAGAAACACAGAGAGAAAGAGAGAAGGAGAGATACATATACATAGGTCTCTGACTTCGTCTCGGTTTTCACTTGGCTAAATAATAGAGATCGCTCGATTTCACCTTCTTGTTTTCTGACGAATGTATTACGTTAAGTCTTGCCTACCTGTTCACCGGCACAATCAATTTACGATTCTCCCGCCGCGACGAGGATCTCGTGTATACAGAGGAGTCTCTTATACAGCTTTCCTAGGAGGCTGTTCAGGCTAATTTCCTCGACTCTCGCGACCGCCTTTGACGCACCGTTTCCTGTTCGTGTTTTCGATTCTTCGGGCTCTGGGAGAGTCGCTGATGGCAACGCGCGATTCGTTTCGTTTAATTGAATTTTATGGGGCTTGTTTTGATGGTGGATTTTATGCGAGGATTCTTTGTGGTATCGAGAATGTTGCGCTTTTTACGCGCTCTTATTGGGAGTTGATGTAGGATTTTTTTTTTTACAATCGGTCGCAGAATCTTAGGTATCAAGCGAATTTCGTGTGGAGTTAAAACGGAATTGAAATATAAATATTTAAGAATATATATATATATATATTTTAGATAAATACGATATAAATAATATTTTGTATTATAAGAAATATTTACGATAAATATTTATGAATTTGTTTTGCGATAATGTGGAACAGTTTTTAAATAAAGTAGTATGGGGAAATATAATATTTTGGAGAAGGGAAGTTAATATTTAAGGAGACGGGATATTTTTGTGACCAACTGTGTTTCTGTGTGCAATTTCAATTGTTCGGATCGTTCTTTTTATCTTTTTTAAGTCTGTTAAGTGATTTTTATTTTTTGTTTTTTATATTAATTGCATTGTTTTTTTTCTTTTTTTTTTATTTGGGGTGAATCCAAATGATTTCCAATTTTTTAAGATTTTAGTTAGAAAGAGGTGGCTTATTGGAGAAATATTCCAATTTGCAAATATTAGTTTGCCTACTTTTGTTACTTCTACGCTCTCTCGTTATCTCCGGTGTACTTGTTCTGGTTATACATTTAATATTTGTCTCTTTTACTTGTTGTTTCTTCCTGTTACACTCTGTTTCTCCTGTTTCAATAAGCAGTGGGAGAATTGGCCACAGGGTAGAACAACATTGTCCGCAACTTCAACCGGAACAACCTTTCAGAACCCACTATTTGCACGACATTGTAGACAAATACTTGTTGAATCGTTATCGAAGTATCTAATCTATGTCTAACATCTGTCTAATTTATTATCTGTCTATGATTCTCGCGAGAGGTTTGTACAGACTAATTTGAAACAGCTACTTCTGCGGTGTTTCAAATGTTTCAGATTTAAGTGACGCTCGAAGTCAAACTCTAAGTCGGATTAAAGTAAGATTGAAGTAAGATTAAAGTAAGATTCCAAGTAAAATTCCAAATCACATTCGAGCGAGATTAAAGTATAATTCCAAGTCAAACTCCAAGTGAGGTTCAAGTATGATTTCAAATCAGATTTCAAGTTAGATTCAAGTAAGATTCCAAGTCAAATACCAAATCACATTCAAACAAGATTAAACTAAAATTCCAAAAGTCAGATTCAAGTATGATCTCTAATCAGATTCTAAATTAGATTCAAGCAAGATTCCAACTCAATCCTCACCTCAAATTTCAGATTAAATTCGAGCAAAATTCCAAGTCGATCTTCGAGACAAATTTCAGATTAAATTCCAGCAAGATTCCAAGTCGATCTTCTAGACAAATTTCAAATTAAATTCTAGCAAGATTCCAAGTCGCTCTTCGAGACAAATTTCAAATTAACTTCTACCAAGACTCGAATTACACTTCTATTCACTGTTCGCTTTATTCCACTGTACAGCCATCTCATATTAAAACAATTCACTATTTATCAATCATATTCAATCCAGCTAGCTTCCAATTTTACATTCACATACAAGTGTTAACGTTTTAACCATTTAACGTTACATTTAATAATACAGACGTAAAATTGGACACTTCATAAGCAACCAAAATTTTCCACGAAGCATTCAAACATCCAACCACTCCAACTCCGCACACTTCCAACTCAAACAACCCTTACCTATTCCAAACACTCGTGCCAACACTCCTCTCAAAATAATATCTCCCGCCAAACTTTTATTTCCACGATCCGTCCAACGATAGCATCCACTACTCGAAAATAGACGCAGTCAAAAACAAAAAAAAAAATAATTCCACCATACTTTACGACCAGCTCGCGGAACCAGACCAAAGGCCCGGCCAGATAAGCGTGGCACATTAATTAAAGTATCTTTGTCCGGATCTCCGGTCCGGGGAAAAGCTATCGCGACGATAGGACACACCTGCCTGGATTTTTCCGCGGGCGGATATCCGCGGTTCTCTCGAACACGCGCGCCGCTGCACGGCAATTATTATGGCAAGGTAGCCTTGCATGAGTTATGGGAGAGATCTGCATTCTCTACCGGGGCCCTCCCCATAGGCTCTATTTCATATCGAGTGTTTAAATCTCCGCCCTCCTCTCTCGGCCTGCCTAAGCGTCCGCGTTGTCTTTCCTCCTCTACGCGCGTATTTCTGTAACCAACATTTGAATACGCCCTCGAGAGAGAGATCGGCTCGGTATCGCGACCAGGCGCCACGATTAAGATTTTTCCTCCGGTACCCTTGAATTAGAGGCCGAGTATTTTCGCCGAGTATTTTAGCCGAGTATTTTAGCCGCGTGTTTCCTTTACTCTTCTCTATTTCTTTTTTTTTTCTTTTTTTTTTTCTTCGGTCATCTTTCGCTGAAATCGCGCGAGTCGTTAAACGCTTACGAGGAAATCCGCAAAGTGCCCGCGTGTCTGCGCCGAGGAGGAAGCCTTTTCGGGCGTTACGCGTAGATTTCGGTGGAATTTCGCGGGTCGCGTGGGCGGTAGATGTTGTTTGAGTAACGATGTTTGGGAAGGAAGAGTTCATTCCGAGTGGGCTTGTTGAGGAAACAGTGTTCCGGTGAATGGATAGTACGTGCTCGGAGCAAGGTCTGGTTTGCTGATTTGTTTTGATTCCTTTTTTCTTCTTCTTCTTCTTCTTCTTCTTCTTCTTTTTTTCTCTTTATTCTTTCGCGTACGGGTGGTAGAAAATGGAGAAATGTTTACGCAGACGGTGAATGATTTATGAAATAGTAATAAAGATCGTGTTCCTTCTGCTGATGATTTAAGAGCCGCGAGTAAGAAGTATGGTTACGTAATGTGGTTATCTAACTTGTAGTTTTGAGGAATCATTTTTTATGCGAAATGTAATTAACGTGGTGGTACTTCGAGTAGAATAGGTGGGACAGAGGATTATAGAAAGTTTGAAATTAAGATTCGAGGAATAATAAAAAGAGACAGATTAAATAAGGATAACTTAAGAATTATAATACTTGTGAATTTTCAGATATTCCTTTTACAGAAATTCGCAAAAGCTTCCGAGCGATTAACAGTTAAAAGTTTAAACAGTACCAAATTTTCTTTTATAATTTCTTTATATTTTTTCTTTAACCGTACTTGGAACAGACCCGTACTCTGGTACCAGGATTATCCTGTGTACGCGGAGAGCAACTTGTTTCTTCGAAACAATGTTATAATCGTTGGTTATCTTTTGTTTTTCACGGAACAGAAGGCTGTACACGGGCGTGGATGGTGTTTAGCGCTGTTCTCGGTCAATGTTCAAGAACTGTAATTAGAAGGCTTGATGGATGGAGCTAGACAAGAAAGTGGATGAAAGTCCTGTCTTCTAGACGATCTATGTGTTCTTGAAAAACAGTTATCTCCGCTTATCTAGTCTGGAGAACAGTATTCGATAAATCTTGGACGGATTTCGAAGGAAGTCGATGCGTTAATAGCTGAGAGGTTTCGTGACGATGGTGTTAATTTTTAATGGTGCTTTCTAGCAATTATACCAGGTGAAACATCCTAGCGTGAGAATTTTTAATTATTCTATTATTAGTGCATTATTTTTAATCTTTATCTATTGAAGAAAATTACTGAAAAAATTAATTATTATAGGAAAGCAGATTTAATCGGTTTATTAGCAATAGAATAATTTAAGATAATTGGGTTAGATTATGATGCTGATTAGAGATAAAAAAAAAAGATCGTGAAACAAAATTAAACGATACTTTTATCCATTTTTGTGTATCTTTTTCTTAAATAATTCCTCAAGCTAGTAGCCAGATATTTAAATCTTCTCAGCAAAACGTACATTAAAAGACTCTCTTGTATAAATAATAATTCGCGAGGGTTTCCATATTCTAAAAATTCGAAAATTCGTTTAATTTCCCAGATATCTTAAATGCTCCATAAGTACTTCACAAGAATGTCAAAAAATTTTCGTTTATCGTGTATAAATGATTCTACAGACTCGTACATTTTAACCGAATAATTTCATAGTACATTCTACTCAACTTAAAGAAACGTTGAATAAAAATAAAAATAAAATAATCCAAGATATCAGAAACGAAGCCAAGAATGCGCGCTTCGTTTAATACAATTTTTATCCCACGATAAACCTGATTTACCCAGTCCGTTCGAGCTTCCACAATGTTTAACTATAAATCTGCTAAATTTTTTCACACTCGAACCGTATTTTAGCCTCGCGCATAACCGCGGATTATGTACCGTAAGGATTTCAGGAAGAGATCAAACGAGTCTTAGGCTCGATCTAAAAGCGCCAACAGTTTACGAAACCGAAATTTACGATTCCGCGTTACCCGTTAATCGGGCCGGAATTATTCCGTCCGGCTGGATGATATATCGCTAGAAAAACACGGCGTTCCCGACCGATTAACTACATGTATCACGAAATTACTCTGCTGGAACTGATTGATCTACCGGATTAGAGAAACTTGCGCGTCGCCGTGGGCCACCTTGTCGCGTGTCCCATGACCCCATTTCAACCCCCTTGTTTAGAAACAGCTCAACCACCGCGTCGACGTCTATAAAGCTAATTTTTCCAACCCTCTCTCACCTACGGTTGCCGACGATCGATCACTGTATCCGGTGAACCGATTTCTTGGTACGCGATGACGTCGATCGAGTCGCAAAGAGGCTCGATCGATTCACGACCAGGGGTACTAATTAATTTCTGTGGAAAACGACGGGTAACTGGTGTTGGACGTATCCAGGAAGCGGAGAGTCGAGCGTATATCGAAAGTCTTGGGAGGGATAATTGCTTAATCGGCTCTTAAAGTCGAGTGACGCTGTCGGCGAAGAGCTGACGTCCCGTTTACGAGGGATCGATGAAAAAGTGGAACGTGGATAGGGGTTGTACAGAGGTACGAGTATGGAAATTAAGCAGCTTTATGGGAGAAAAGGACTGTGTTCTAAAATGGTAAATTGGAAAAATTGCATTGGAAATTTTAGATTTAGTTTCGTTGATTTAAAGCTATGTTTACCTCGTTTTAAAATGATCGATGGAAAAATGGAACGAATATAGGGATTGTATAGAAGTACGAGTATGGAAATTAAGGAGCTTTATGGGAGAAAAGGGTCATATTCTAAGATGGTAAATAGAAAAAATTACATTGGAAATTTTAGATTTAGTTTCGTTACTTTGAAGCTACGTTTACTCCGTTTTAAAATGATCGATGGAAAAATGGAACGAAAATAGGGATTGTATAGAAGTACGAGTATGGAAATTAAGGAGCTTTATGGGAGAAAAGGGTCATATTCTAAGATGGTAAATAGAAAAAATTACATTGGAAATTTTAGATTTAGTTTCGTTAATTTGAAGCTACGTTTACTCCGTTTTAAAATGATCGATGGAAAAATGGAACAAAAGTAGGGGTTGTACAGAGGTACGATTATAATAATTAACACTAAGTTTACGGGCATCGATTGCATCATTCTCGCGTGTATAATTAAAGTACACATTTCTTGTGATATTATTACTTTACTTTACTTTACTTAAAATTATAATAGCTTTTTAAGCAAATAATAGAATTCCTTCGTTCCTTAAGAAACAGTCTTCCAAAGGTCTGTCCAAAGAAGAAAATTATAACAACGAATCAATCTCGTGTAATTGCATATCCCACGAAAGGTACGTAAAATGCTCGACGACTGCACTGGGACGTAATTTCTCAAAAGCACTTGACCGAGAAAAATTCATTCCTGGCAATAACTAATCAAATAGAAAGCAGTTTTCTCCGTCCCGCAGAAATCCTGCCGATTTTTCGATCGATCCCACGAGATCGAGCTTTATCTCGAATCGACTCGCGAGCTCTCCCTACGATTGATTACTGTTCCCTGCCAAGGAACAATCTGCATGGGTAGAAAGTAATGGTCAATCGAAGATACCGAGCTCGAATTAAATTCGATTCCTCGTCAAAGTGTAGGAACGAGGCCGACGAGACTTATTGGATCCGAATAGGTAATGACAAGAGATTGTTTCTCGTTTTATGATCACAGAGCTCTTCCGTATCCTCTGAGGTCTCCGAATAATCGATATTTTTCGTGTCCCATCGTAGAAGCGCGCGTGATCGTTTCGATTTTTCGATTAACCATGCAAATCCGTTTCACCGAGCCGCTCGTTGCGTGGAATAATTCCGCAACGATGATTTAGAAAGCGAGCCACGGCAAGTGTATTGTGTGTCGTCGATCGTTTCGTGGATGGGAACGTTTTGTCCGCGGTCCAAACGGGAGAGATTAGATCGTGCATCCCGAGAGATCGATAGATCACTCGCGTTCGATCGATGGATCACGTACCACCGTTATGCGGACGGATTTCGAACGAATGGCGGGCTACTTATCGGAGACGGTTCCCTTGGACTTTTCAAACGATCGTTGGGAAAATTGTGGGACGTTCTTCGTACCAGTGAGATTCAATTTATCCGAATCGATTGGGGTTAGGTTCGGATAATAGGAGTACACTAATTGTTACTTGAAGTACTATTTAGGTTACGGTTATAGTGGATGCGTATTAGGTCTAATGGATGCAATTTTAGTTACTAATTATTGACTGACCTATTTTAAATAATATTTATTAAACTCTCTATTAGTTAAATTATTAAAAAATATTTTTGTAATTAAATCACACTGGTATCCACGGGTCACGAGTTAGAAAGAAAGAAGTTAATTGCAGATAATTTCAGTCCATGCCTAAAATAAAATTAATTTTCACTATAAATATGTACGTAGAAAATGTCTTGGTGTGTGAGAGAGAGAGACGCCTCATAAAATCTAGGTCTTAAATTTTCGGCCGCACCAATATGATGGAACCCCGTTTCTAATTGATGAAAATAGTTTTAGTTAGTTTTTAAGTCAACCAAATCAACTGTAAATGCACTTCAATATACACTACTACTCCTACAAATATATATCAGGGTAATTTTTAATAAGACACCCATGAAATATTTAATTTTCCAGCCGTTTTTAGTACCATACTAAATATTATAGATATCAATCCTAATATTATAAACCTATTTATTTTAGAAAATTATTTTCCGCCATCACTCTCCAAATTACCCTAATGTACACGTAATATTCGCTACTATTCGAGATCTCGGAGCTCATATCCGCGAATGATTTCACTCCACTATTATTCTCCACACAAAGAACCCACACACACCTTGGCGAACACAATGAAAGTTCTAAACAGATGTATGGGATAAACATTGGACTGATAAGCTACGACTCCGGAGAAACTGATAATGCGTCTACGTGTCAGTAATTTGCCACGTTTCACGTGTAGACGCGGAAGATGATAGGCAAGCCCGAAATTAAGTTTCTATTAAATCCGCGCCTTTTTTCCGCGCGTCGTCCACCCACACGGGGCCCGGAGCAAATAATCGGCGGACCACGCGCAGCTTTCACCGTTCGAGGGCGTTTCTTCGGAAAAGTGATCATCCGACGGCCACGAACGAAAGTGCACGCGCCAGGATCGCGGGGAATCATCCACGTATTTTCGATTCGTTTCACGCGTGATGCGCTTGCCGCCAGGAGAAAATGCACGATCCGCGTGCGACTACCGGCTGATTCGATCTTGGGATGTAAATTATCGATGGATAAGGGAATCTGCGTGCGCTATCCTCGCGATCGATGGATTTTTTTGCCGACCGATCGGTGTTAGAGGAGAGCGGGACGGTTGGGAGAAAAGTTGGACGCGGAAGATTTTTTTTTTTTTGCGGTTTCGTAGACACGTTTGACGAACTGCGAGAAATTTGCTGGTGAAATCTGTTGTAACGAATGGGTTGCACGAAGTTGATCATCTGGACAAACGTTTTTGAGAATTTACGATTCGATTGATGTACTGGCTTGGATGATACGGTGCTTCTTGATATCGACTCCTGAAGAATGTTTGAACCGTTCGAGAAGATGTTAGACGAGACTTTAAAGCAGCGAGCTAAGAAAGAAAAAAAAAGGGTCTTTCTTGCGACAAAGAAATCTCTATTTTATTGGTACCAAGCTAATGCTAGTCGCCACTTGCTAAGTGATAAAAAAAACTAGTGCTAAGTGACACTAGCGCTGAATGTTAGTGAGATGGAAAAAGAGGTCTTCAAGGAACAAGGAACGTAGGATATTACTGCTAAGAACTGTAACTAAGGTGAACGGCGATCTAAAAAAATTTCAACTGCTCTGGTATGATGTAAAATCGACGTGGAATCAATTTTGGAAGTAGAATCTATGGTCGGGGAAAATTGTAAGATATTTTACGATTCTGAAGATGGAAGCGAAGATAGACGATTATTTATGTAGCTTCGAAGGAGAACACTCAGGTGGATGACTTAGGGTTGATAGAGGGGCGGATAACGCTGGTAAATTAGTTTCGGTAGAGAAAACGAAAATATTTGAAGCACGGAACGTTGAATTTTATTACTTTTCTTCATTAAGGAATTTTATTGGCAACCGGAATTTTTTTTATTTATGAAAAGCAAAGATAATTTTCCTTGTGTTAAGCTATAAATTTGGAGTAATGTATAATTTTTCGTAATTTATGGGACTGAAATATCAAATATGAAATATTCTATCGCCCTAACAGACCAAGTGTTGAGGAAGCGATATTCCGAGATCAAAATCCAGTTTCCTATCAAACCAGTACAAATTTATACAACTTTAGCCTCATCCATTAAGCAAACAGCTTCGCTTCATTTTCGCACAAAGCGTCGACTGTCTTCTTGTTGCGCCATCACCGTCGTCGCATCCTGTATCTTCGTTTTAATACCGCTGGCGTGAAACTGCATTGGCCTATGACGATTACACGATTGCAACTCGCGAGGCACGTATGCAGGTTCGCAAAAAAGGAACGATCCGATCGATCGATGCACAGACGGTGTTCAAGGAAGCGGAGCGATCGAAAGAATCTCGAGGCCCTTGGTTGCGTATCGTTTCAAAAGATTGCTCGCTTACTGAAATTCTTTCGACAGCATCTTCGGACAATTTTTTCCTTTTTTTTTCTTCTACCTATTTTTTTCTTTAGCGAAACAGTAATAAATTTTCTGCCGTACCACTTGGTCAAATCGCTTTCCCATCGGTATTGTCTGGTAATAAAACTTTCTCGAGCGTAACGGCGACTAATATAACGAGCATCCTTATTTGCTTGTTTCTGAGCGTTCGACAACGCTCCCCACGAGGTGTTTATGAGTTTATTTGTCCTTTATTTATTGTATCTGCCTGGATCGAGCTACCGTGCTTCGCGTGGTTTCCGTGGTTCCTGTATTTTTCCGATTGCACTCATTTTTGGCCAAGCTTTTACGAATCGTTGTAAAAAGTTTGAACTTGGTTTTTTAGATCTCAGGGATTAAAAATTTCAATGGTCTGATTTTTTTACGATTTTTTTACGATTTTACTGTCCAAAAATGTACAAATATTGTTTTACGTAAATTCATCTCTTAAACAAATCGATAGACGCTAAATATATCGGTTCTGCCCGTGTATGTCACGGGCGTAAGTGTTAAGGGAATAAAAGACGATTTTACAGAAAAGTAATTTTTTCCAAGTATGATAAAGCGTGACGTTTAATAATTGTGTTAATAAAATATTGAATTAGTCCATTATAACGCTATGAGTCTATATTTAACAAATTTCATAATTTGTAAAATAAAAAGATTAAATTGTAAATTAATACAAAAAATTATAATCGATTATGAAAATGAATTGGAATAAAATAAAAATACTCTAAAAACTGTAATCTCTCATAAATAAATACAATTTTGTTTATAGAAAGTTAAATAATACTAAGAATTAAGAAAGATGTACCAAGCTATTCAGAACTTTTGTTTCTTTTATTTAATTTTCTTTCGTTCATGTATTTTCTTCATAGATTTCACAGCATTCAATGAGTGTCACGTATAAGCGATCTGAAAATCGATTTTTCGAGCCACCCTAAGGGCTTGTGTGGCACAGACGCGACTTCGTGGGGAAAGTAACGCATCATTGTCAGCGAGCGGCGTAATGACAGAGCGGCTCGACGCCCAGCGTCAGCGCGTCAAATCAGAATTATTGTTGTTAGTAACTGGTCCGGGACTTTCGCGCATTAGCCGCGTTTTCTATTCGCGGGAAAATCTCTGTTCAATATTCATAGTTCCTGCATAAGAAACTACCATCCAGCTAACGAACGAACCTCATCTTCTTCTTCTTTTTTTTGTACCTGGAACCGAGTTTCTTATCCCCTCTAATTAATCATCGTTTCTGATTTCCTCGATTTGTCTTGCTGCCACTGAATTGGTGAATTTCATCCACGTACGTGATGCTTTGGGATTTTTAACGACTCCATAAAGAAGATCTCTGAGAACTTTTTACTCTACTGTCCTCTTCTATACAACCCTTTTAAATTTTCCATTATCTGATTTAGTGTATTTAAATTTTTGCATTTATAATCCACGTAAAGACCGAAGCAGAGTCACTAGAATCCTCCACTGGTATTTCCAAGATTTAGTTTTCTATATGTACTCAAAATATTTTGATTATCTAGCTCTTTAATATTAAAACAACTCGCGTTAATAATAAGAAATAAATATGTAGATTCTACAGGAACAAGAACAAGTAGGAGAAGAATATTTAACACTAGAACTAGCGTACCAGTCAAAGCGACTGGTTCATAATTTTTTGTACAACTTTTATAACTTTATATATTTTGAGGGATTTTCCATGATTTTATTCTAAAAAATATATACAAAGAGCCAAAGTTACCCTTACCACAGGTATCTTTTCAAATACCTATCATTTAATTTTCTTCAGTACAAATAACTCTAATCGCCGGTAGTGCTAGTCTTAAATATGGGACGACTCACGGACGACAAGTTACCCTCTACTCTGGGACTTAAGGATTAACCTAAGTATCCTTTTACCTAAGCAGCCTTCTCACCCTTCCTACTCTAATACTATTAATTTTACTAACCCGCGTATCTCTATTCTCTCCTACACAAAGGATTGGCATTCATAAATAAAAAAAAAAAAAAAGATCCAACTCAAGACGAACTCTTCTCACCTACCGTTCTACCTGCCCCTAATTAATCGCGATTTTCAATTTCCTCTATTTGTCGGACCGGTCCGCTAGAAAGCTCTCTCCAACGACCGAGGACGGGAAACAAATGGCGGACGTAAATCACGCTAGGCTTGCGAACGGGCCGAGGGGAGGAAACAGGAACGATTTCAAGAATTAACAGGGATTTAGCCCAGCAGCCGTTTCTCGGTCTCGCCAGCATTAATATCAGGCTCGGTGCCACGCGAGATCGATCTCTCTTTCTCCTGGTGTTCAGTTTCAGTTATCGTTTCTTAGATCAACCGACCAAGGACGCTAGGCTAGATCCAACGATTACTCGTTCGCTAACCAGCGTAAGATCTCTCTCGATCCTCGAAGAGGACTGACGGATCGATTTCATTATCCGCGGCGAGCGAGCTCGTACGTCTTCCCTTGGTTGGGCCCCTTTCGCTAGCCCTGTAGACCAAGCGTGGCGATAGCGATTCAGGAATGCCCGACTATCATTCATCAAGGCGAGTCAGTGTAATCTCGTTTCTGCTCTCTGTTACAGATTTCCTGTACCGGCACAGCGTTACCATCGATAACGTTAGTACCGAGGTCGAGATACTGGACACTTCCAGGTGCGAGGTAAGTTCCTAGTCATTTTTAAACCTTCATCCCGTTTCGAGAGGAGTCTGCGATTTTTTTCGTCGCGTCTAGGGTCGCGATGGATGTTGGTTTAATTTTTAACGGTAAAAATTTGGAAAGTTAACTCCTTGTCACAAATTCGTGACTGATACTTGACCGTCCGGCTCTTTCGGAGCAAAAAAGTGTACGGTTGGCAAAATTATTGTAACGATTAAGTGTATCTTAGAAATGTTATTTTTTCTAGGAAAATTAATGCATTTCTCCTAAAAGATATTACATTTTGAAGAAAATTTTGAGGGAGTGCGAAGAAACAATGAAATTACGAAATATATCGTCTTTGTGAAAAGTTAGAGATAGTAGAGAAAGAATATATTAATGTAATTTCGGACGGTTAAGTGTTAATACCAATTTAATTTTTGAGGATTCGTGATAAAGAATTGTTTTCGAACTTAAATATCTTCCTTTCGAATGGATTCTTATTTCTCAAGTTAAAAAATCTCCAGAAATAAGTGTTCCACGTCCATTACCTACTTTTGTCTTAGAGATCACCACGAATCATTCCTCGAAGCTTCTACAACCCACGGTCTCGCTTATATTTTTACCAGACAGTATATAAAAAAAATAGAAAATTAACGCGCAACGGTTAATTTCTTCCTCTCTCTCTCTAACGCGCAAAACGAAAAACAAAAAGCCACATAGCGCAATAATCTTTCAGCTCCGACACACACCGTGCAAAACGCTTAACGAACGGATCTCCCCGTGGCATCGATCGCAAATTATCATCCGACATTTTTCCTGTCTCAGGCGGAAAAGAGTCGGAGCCTAATGATCTCGCGGGATTATTGATGGATACACGACATAGATTGGCGTTAAAATCTCACTTGGACGCGAGCGCGGTGAAAATGTACATTTACGGCCGTACGTTTATTCGACAGACTGATTTGCCCGCGTGAATTATGCCCGGTCTCGTGGCCGGCTGTAAATTATCCACGGTTACAACGGGATCGTCGGCCTCTGATTTCTGTTTTATGGTGTTGCCAGCACCACGGTTCACACTCTCGCGAGATCACTGGGATTTTTAAAACAACCCCTGCATAAATACGGAGTGTGGTACTGGAAAAGATTATTGGTTCGAAACGCTTGAAGACGGAGGAAAAGATATCGCAGGACGATATTGGGGCAATTAAAAATTCCGCTTCGGGAAGAGGGTTAAAGATCAATGCTTTCAACGCGGCTTCCAATAATTAAACAACCCTTCTGTATGGAACTTTTTTTTTTTATCGTGAAACTTTCGTAGTACGAATACAAATAGGGGCTGCTTTATGAATTTTCAAAATTGCTCCGATCATAGTTTAAAAAATATTCGCTTACGGAGAGACACCCCGAGCAATAAATTGTCGAAGCAAATGTAAAGAATTTTATAAACTTGAATGCAAATTTTTGAAACCAGGATTTTAAGCCGGAATTTTTTATACTTAATTTAGAATGTTATTTATTTTATTTTTTATTTCATTTTATATGTAATTTAGAATGATAATTTAGAAATATCATACAAAATAAATTTCTAATTTTTCCAATACTTTAACATTCAATTAAAAACCTGTTTTTCAAATTTACGGTATCAGATACGCTCCTTCCTACCACCCCCAAAGAACACTGTACCATTTCAATTTTTCATCCCTAAAAACAACACGCTAAAGAGCCAAGGTCGATCACCTCGAATCCCGATTTAATCGTTGCGAAAATAATAAGAACCAACGGAAGAACGAAATGCAACGCCTAGGGTAGTAGTCATCGACACCGATGACTGGACATCTTCGTCGATCACTGTCAGAGACAGTTGGACCAACAAAAATTCGCATTCCCCTCTTTGCTTCGGCCGCGAAAGTCTGTTTCGTCTTGCTTAGAAACTTCGTACATCGGTTAGGATAAACGCGTTCCTCGGCCTCTTGCGTTTCCTTTTTGCATTTTTTCGCAGGCCGGTGCACGGCATCGGCGCCTTTTATATTTATCTTCCGTCGACGCCTGTAAACACGACTATTTCAGCCCGATGCGCTCGCGGCCCAAGCGTGGAGAACACGCTTTTTCTTCGTCCTCCACCGCCTCGTCTCTTCATCTTTCTTCCATTCCCCCGGCCGTTACCTCTCGACGCGTTCATTGTGAAAGTCACGATGAATCATTTGCTTGCTGGACAAACTCTGCCTCGACGAGTTTCGCAATAGGCCGCTTTTCATTTAGCCCAGCTTTTTGCTCGTGGGCTTCGTCCAGGAATTCGCCAGGGGGAAACAGGGTGCCTCTGTTCCTGATGAAGTCGTCGATGATCGTATCGCGAGCGTTTCTACTCGGAGGAAAGTTTCATCGTTGATTGGAGTGATTGTCGATCGATTGTTGTTGTTTTCGGATCATTCCAATCATTAGAGATCGTATAAAGAATCCTCTGTTTGGCGTTCATTTTTATTCTTTTTAGGATCAAACTCGGTGTGAGTGGAGGTTAAGTTTCTAAGTTCTAGTTTCTGAAAAACGAAGAGTAACCTTTTCAATGTTGCTTCATGCAAGATTTCTTATTTTTAACGTCCGTTACAGAACTTGGGGAAAAGGGTCTTGGATCGAATTTTATCGAAAATTATAAAATTTTTTAAGCTAAGAGAAAACCTTCCTAGGTTCCTATAGGTCCTTAAAATTTTGCATAATTTTTTCTTCGACGATCTCTAAATTATCTACGCTCAGAATTGAACGGATATAAAAAAACGATGCTATCTTCCCAAAAATAATACCAGTTTTCCCGCTCTGTCGATGCATCTTCCCATCGCAAGGTGCGCCAAAAGGAAGTTCTCGCGTAACAAGTCCCACTTCTCCAACTTACCGATAACCACCTTTTCCAATTAAAAAAAAATATTCATACGGACAAAAATAAGAAAACAACAAATTTTTCACGACCCCGAAAAACCGATCGGCTACCATCTTCTTCTCCGGTTACACGAATCTCCCTTATTTGCTCCCTCGAACGAGATACTAATGCAGCTCGTGGAACAGCCACCGAACAACAATCGGCCCTTGCGACGTGACCTTCTAATGGCTCCAGTGATTTATGCACAGTTTTTAAAGTTGACTCGATTCCCGACCAGTGGCAATAATTTACGATGCCGAGAACAATGGCTCCTCTCGGCTCGGGGAATAGAAAAAGACCGCCGCGGAATCTCAATGGGGATTCCGCTCTACCTGCGACAGGTGAACACGCCGTTCCGTGAACGTGGCCAAGCCGCTCGGCTCTCCGTGGCACCGTGTATCCGTGTACGTGTACAACACACGCCAACACCATGGTAACAGTCGCCTAGATTCGAATTTAAAGGCGATCGTTATTCAATTCAAATACGTAGTTAACGGTCCTTGTCGTAGGATTTCCGCTTCGACGTGTTCGCGTGCAGGTTCGTTACCGTATTCTAGAAGAATCGGGTTAAGGAAGGTCAGGTCGGGACGATCGACCTGAAACTGGCCGATTCCGTGGAGATTTGGGTTAAGTAAGGTCAGGCTGGTTCAAACCAACGACGCATCGGCGAGGATTGCGTCGTCAGTGCTCGGAGTCGATGACTCTTCGGCTCTAGAGGCCTCTGCCAGCCCCTTTTTCGGATCTCGTGTCGGCTTTCGGAATGTCTGTTGGATGTTCGCGAAGTGTTGATGATTTCTTTTTTTTTTTTTATTATTTTTTTAAGCTTGTTTCGGTAGTGGAAATTTGGAGACAGAACCGTTAGTGGATTTGATTGATTTTTGTCGATCGGTCGGTTGGGTCGTTGAACCTTCTCCGATTGTGATTTGCGAAATTTATGTGGGTAGTTTTTGGTAGTTTTTGGAATTTTTTAGTAGGTTTTGCAGGTTGGTTCGTCGAGTTTGTTGGATTTAATTTTTTCGATGGTTCGTTTGAGATTTTTTGTTAATTTGATGGACGCGGTTAATTGAAAGTAGTATCGTGGATATAATATTCGGTGTTTGTAGGGTGCTCGTAATAGTATATTAGGTTTATTTTATGGCGGATAAATTGAGAATGTTTCGTTGTTTCCGTGTACTATTCTTGTATACTGGGATTAAAATTGTGGAAAATATTTTTTACCACGAGAAATAAAATCCGTTCTCTCGCGAAGTAAGATCCAAGTGTCTAACTCATTTTCTTCAATTTCTTCACGAATATTTGAACATTTAAAAAATAACACTCTCACGATTCCGCGATAAAACATCTCTCATAAGCACCCACTAAAATAACAAAACTAACTCTACAAGAAAAGAAACATTCCTATCTTTACCACGACCTCCTCAAATCTTCTAAACCTCTGTCCTTCAACTTGCTCTCTATTCTACTTCGTCTCACAAGACTTGAAACCAAACACTAACTCTAACAAAAAAAAGAAAAAAAAAAAGAAACATCATTTGTATCCTTATCACAGCTACCTCTATTCTCCAACCTTCACACCATTCTCTATTTTACTTCATCAAGAGTTAAAACCAAACACCATTCTTCCACGCGATAAAACCAGCAAAATATCAAGAAAAAAGGAACAAAAGCCGAGAAAAGAAAGAAAGAAGAAGAAGAAGAAGAAGAAGAAGAAGAAAAAGAAAAAAAGAAGAAATCAGCGTTCAAGGAGCGCGCGTATATATTTTCTGGTCTGCAAAAGGAATCCAACATATTCCTTATACGCGCGTCGTACGCACGGTACACTGACTCGTCCCTGCTTATTCGGTAGCCCCGCAACAAGACACGATCGAGAGGCCAGGTTGTTTTTAGCAAACTGGTTTTTCTACCCGGGGCTTACAATTACTGGCTTCCTTTTTTGCGCTGCCCCCCAAATGTTTGCACCTGTCGCTTAAAAGGCTGCGAACCGTGGGCCAAGATGGCATACCTGACCGTTCGGGATTAGTCCTTGGATTCGGTGCTAAGAATATTTGGAGCACCGAGTTACTTGGCCGACTACGTAGTCGCTTCCACCGATATTTAGCGATCCATTCATGGAATTTCAAGCATCCATTCAAGGGAATTCCGTGTACTCTTGCTGAAAGGGATACATCGAGGTTGTAAAATCAGCAGGAGACGTTGAAGTACTCGTGTCGTGACCGTTGGAAGAAAAGGTTCGATAGATTTATGGAAAGGTTGGACTTTGGGTCGTTCAGGGGCGTAGGAAGGTATCTCGGTATTAAATGGTATATTTGGTAATTACGTTTTGGATAAATGTTGGAAGGTTTGCTTACGTGTAACAGTGTACGCGACAGGGAAGAAGAGAACAATTTTTTGTCTATCGAATAAATGTTCATACTTTTATTTTTACAGTAGATCGGCGATTAAAGTAGGCTCATTTGTATCGAAGAAATTAAGAGTGATAGGTATTTGAAAAAGTATCTATAATAAGGGTAACTTTGTACATATTTTTTACCGAAAGTCATAGAAAATCCTCAGAAATATATCATTGTAAATTTATCAAATTTTTATAAGAAGAATGATTAAAACACTGTTTTTGGTCGAGAAACGAAAAATTGGTCTTAACAGATTGCGCGCCGGTCCCGGAATAATGGTGGATTTTGTGATATTTTTTTTTTCCAGAGCAAGTGAGACATTCAGGCTTTCACTGGTTGATATTTAACCGGCGTGCAATTTGTTAAATAGGTTTGTGTCAATTTTATATATATTTTTTTAATTAATTGAGACGAGTACTAAAATATTCTCATAAGAAAGTAGCAGTTCCAAATGGATTAACATCGAATTTACATTTGAAAAAATATATTCCTTTCTCTTGCACCATGTATTTCTTTTTTTTTTCTTTTTATTCCTTCAGTAATAAAAAATAAAAATAAATATATTCTAAACGTCGATAGTTGTAGCGTTAAAAAAACCGCAAACATATATCGCTTTCAAAAAATGAACAGTTCCAAATAAATGGTCATCAAACTTATATCTTGCTCTCTCAATTTAACCGAGCATCGAAACGTTCTCACACGGAATCGGCGGTCCAAAATTGGCCAAACCGACGACACCGGTACGCTCCGTTTCGTAACGCGATTCTATTCGCGTCATGGCGCTTCGCACATTCGCAGAACGCCGTTTCGATTCGATGCAGCTGATGCAACGACGCGGTGTAAACACAATGGCAGAGCGTCGTTGCACCAGGGAATGCGCGCCCGTGAGGACGCATGCACCGTTACCGCATAGATTCGATAAATAATACGATACAGGAAGCCGTGCCACCGATTTGTATGTACGCGCTTATACCAGCCGGTCCCCTGGCTGCCGATCGATCGTTTTGCCCCGCTTATCGTGGGCCCCATCTGACGATCATTATCGATTGGTCGCGCGATTTATTGGCGACGACGCGTCCTCTGATCGTCGTGAAAATTTGATCACTTTCTATGATAGCGTTCCGCTCGATTTGGGTGCAGATCGTTTGTGCAAGTATGACTGCGAGTCTGTCGAATCTTTTGAGGTTCCAGTGATTGGGATGGGTTTGCGATGGTGTTCTAATGTGATGATTAGATTTGGGAGGATGCTGTTGGAACTAATTTTATTATACTTAAATTATTCTTAAAGATTTGGGTGAATTCTTAAAGATATTGTTGGAAATAATTTTATTATTCTTAAATTATTTACTGAGTTCAGGACTATGAAATTGCCGATTATTTATTGGGCGTTTTTAAATGATTTTAATTTGTTGGATCGAGGCTTGCGAAATTGTGAATTTGTGTAGGGATGTTTGGATAAAAATAATGTTTTGCTTTTAGCTGTTTAATTTGATCTTCAAATCAAATTTAATTTAATTTAATTTAATTTAATTTTCCTAGTTGAGGTCTACGAAATTGTCGATTATTTAATAAGTGTTTTTAAATGATTTAAATTTGTTAGATCGAGGCTTGTGAAATTGTGAATTTGTATAGGGATGTTTGGATAAAAGTAATGTTTTGCTTTTAGCTGTTTAATTTAATCGGGAAAGAAAAAGAAACTCTTTTTTTAAAAATGGAATACCTTCGAACGATGATTAAAATACCATTTTTTAAAATATGATACATGAGACGATAAAAATGAATTCTGTATGAATGACGACCCCGTTTTGCAATGCAAATATCTATCAACTCGAACGAAGTATCTCTCGTGGGTCAATGGTCCAGAAAACCAAGTAGGTAATATAATAAACGTGGTGCACATGAATATGAAAGAGAATATATCTTCTTATCACTCGTTACATCTCTTCATAGCAAAAATATCAATGTAGTTAATCAAAAGGTCCTCCGTGGGTCACTAACCACTCACACGACCCGAAACCCACTAACAAGTACCACAGTATACGCAACTTTATTTACTATCTCACCAATAAATTCTGCCTTGCCCTCTTACGAAATTTCCTACACATAGACTTTCATAAGCACAGATTTATTTACTATATCTTTCTATATAGATTTCATTTTCAGTTTACATTTCCCACACGCATGATTGTTAAACTCCAGCACGAAATCTGAACTGCGTCAAATTGACGGATTCCGTAAATCCAGTGTTAATATAGGGTGGGTCGCGGAACGATGACCCGATTTCAATCTAATTAACCCATTATTATACTCTATACCATTACTATACCATAAGTATACTCGTCTTTGGCAGGGTGTCATGCATTGCCAAGACGGGTATACTCGTCTTTGGTTTTATGCTTGAAAATGATTATGTATGATAATATATGTGTTCTTGCCAAGAAATAACAGAGCTTTGGTAAACAATAACGCTCAAAATATAAATGGCAATGGGAATGACTTCATATAATTTAGGCTTGGCAGCGAATGGGTTAACCTCCAACCTAAGAAAATATATTTACTAATTACACGTGAATTTATAATATTCAATACATTATTGAATATTTTTTAAATTTATAATATTTTTAAAATTATATATTAATAAAATTATAATATTTTTTTTATTTTTTAAACGAAAAATTTCACACCCCTTTCACCCCCAAAGGTTATCTAACCCGGAACCAAAATTACGCCGTTACTGTAATAAACACGTCTTCGATGGATGGACAAAATACTTATGACCGGTAGTGTACACACCGTGCTAGATACCGTTTCTTCGACCGCTAACGAAGAAAATTTATTCGACGTAAGCAACGTGGAACCACCTGACAAAATCCCCTAGCTCGGTTAATGAGCCCCTATAGAAAAGGAAAATACGAGGCACGAGCAAGATTAGACCAGGCTGCGTACAATGTGATTTTTTTTCAAGGAGCGCGATATATCGGCGCGAACCAGCTAAAGTATCGCTGTCGGATAGCGGATTTAACGATCTGTCCCGTGTACAGTCGCGAGCTGATCGCGCACCACTGCCACACTGATCCACATCGATATCGATCTCCGTAGATCCTGTTCTTACGCAGACGCTGGTTGTTGCACTGAGAGCAGCAATTGGATTCGGTGTGTGGCGCCGATTTTACGCTACCGATCAAAAATTTTCAGCTATTTTACGGCTTGTACTAGCATTTGAATCCATCGATAATTTTTTTTGTTATCAACATTGAAATCGTCGAAGTGGTCAAAATGACCAATTCCTAATTTTTAATAGGAGTTTTATAAATTTATTGTGATACACTTTTGGAAATCTTCCGTGATTTTCTGTGAGAAATAACAATAATAATGATAAAAATGAGGATTTTGTCTCCCTTGGATTCTGTATTTATATCTCAAAAATTTTTATTTCCTTGGTATAAATAATTATACTTTAATTGTAGATAGTTGCAGCGTTAAATTTGATTTCGTATAATTTAGAGTAAATATACTGTGTTCGCGCGTGTATTTGTTATTTTAGATTATTATCTAGACAGTAATTAATAATCGTGAAATTATACTGCGAATTAATTACACTTTCGAGATCGTGAATATTTTTTATCCGTTTTATGGATTTTTGTTGCGGTCGCTGTTGGCACGAACGCTAAATATTCCTAGACAATAAACGAGAAGCTAGACTTCGAGACGAGAATCGCCGCAGCACTTAACACAAATGTCAGGACACAGCGAGCGTGGCCAATTATCTCTAATATTAAACAACGCTTCGCGTCAACAAATTAAGCCGCATCGGGCATTCTCTCTTTCGGAATCTCGAAATAGAAACAAAAATTCACGATTACGCCACGCTCGGTGTAACGTTTCGACAGACCTATCCTCTGCTTTTTATTTGCGACGTGTATACCAGATAGCGACTTCGAAGCACGCGTAAAGCCTCGTTCGCACTTAACGAGTAAACCGGAATGAATTGTGAACTGATACGAACCAATGTGAACAAGCACCTTTTATAAAAATCCGTAGCAACTCCAACTACTTGTTCCTATTCGTTCGTCAAGCGTGTACCGGGCTTAAACGGCGCGCGCGCTAAGTTGGCTCGGTGCTCGCCTCGGTATAATCTTTCCAATTATCCGGCTGCAACGCAACGCGTCCATTCATTGCCCGCCGCAGATACAGCCGCGGATACGCGCGTTCTTTAGCCTCTCTAGTATATCTAGCCACGTAAAATGCAGGAGAGGAAGGCAGAGGAAGGCTGGGACGATGGTTTCCGCGGAAACTTTACGGTGGAAGTTAGCGGGACGTAAGCGGTTAAAGCGCGCATAACCTGTCCACGAAACGCGCTCTAATCTCCCAAATTGTCCATTCTCGAGTTGCAGAAAGTTGGTTCCCGAGTATTCGATCCGACGATCCAGATAGGATAGTCGGGCCGAGGGAAGCGTGTTGGAGCGTGTTGGAGCGTGTCAGCTTAATACCGCGTGGTTAGAGGCAAGATAAGGCGCCATGGGGTCTATTGAGTCAGCCTCTGGTCAATGGCCTCCGTGTGTTTCTGCGTTTTGAGAGTGGAAGTCGTGGAGGGTGGTCGAACGTTGCGTAACTCTTGTGGTGTAGTTAAGATACGCTTTGGTTGGATTAGATTGTGTGTGGTTCAAATCCATTCGTTCAGGAATTAATGTTGAGCATGGGGAAATAGGAGCTCGCGGTTTGGTGTGGCGTGCGCTTGCAGGAAGTATCTGGTGGCGAATTTAGACGAATGAACGTTGGGGCCATTTCGTGAATGTTTAATAAATGGCTGCTTCGTGGGTGATTTAATGGATTTAAATAAACGTTGTTCCGACTGAGATACTTTGATAGTTGATCGGACCGATTTGGTGGATTTTAACAAATGGGTTGCTTTGGACAGACGAGTGTTGGGTGCAGTTGATGGATCTGTCTGAGCGGGTGACTAATAAGTATTTTGATGAATTTAGATGGATGGATGTTGCTCTGGGCAATTTGGTGAATTTTAATAAACGAGTGCCTGATGGGAGTTTTGGTACACTTGGACTAACGTGTGTTAGGTACTTTGATAGATTTCCGTGGGTGGGTGACTAATAGGTATTTTGATGAATATCGAGGATGAACTTCGGTTGGGGCAATTTGGTGGATTTTAATAGAATAGATTTTAATAGATAGATAGATTTATGATAAAATAGATTTTGATAAATTCAATAGATTTATAATAAAATCGATTTTAATAGATTAGATTAATTTATAATAAAATAGTTTTTAATAAATTAGATAGATTTATAATAAAATATATTTTAATAACTTAGATAGATTTATAATAAAATAGATTTTAATTAATTAGATAGATTTATAATAAAATAGATTTTAATTAATTAGATAGATTTATAATAAAATAGATTTTAATAAATTAGATAGATTTACAATAAGATACATTTTAATAAATCGGTGTCTGGTAAGTGATTTAGTACATTTGGAGAAATAAACGTTGGGTGAGATAAATTAGGTACTTTAATAAATCCGAGTATATGGG
>SMSQ01026207.1:52266-69791 GCA_019453375.1 Ctenoplectra terminalis
CGAAAAGTTCTCTCACGATTCACCTTCACACTTCGTTTCGAAACAATATGCAAATACAAATTTGGAAAAAGCGAAACTCCGTATACAACCGACCTAATAGTCACGGGAGAAACACGCTCTGCCCACGTCCCACGCACGAAACCACAAAAAATCCGTAACGCGCGAGTATCCAGAAGACGAGTAGATCAATCACCAAGGGAACGTCGTTTTCCTGGTCGTCGAGGCAGGAAAATCGTTGCGTGTCTCGTTGTAGAAGTCGTTGACCATCTTGTCCAGGTCTGGTTGCCGTGGATGCGCCACGCTGCGCGCGACCAGGTGTGCGTTCCTTGGACGTGAACACGATGGACGACGAATGTGCCTCTCGTGGCACACTTCCCCAATTCTCTCATTGTTCTGGCGTGCACGCTCGAAATAAACGTTGCCGGCGGCTGAAGGGAGGCGGAAAGAGCGTCTGCTCGCCTCTGGCCGCGACCGGATCGCGATCATCGAGTTGCGTGGGAGGGCCGTGGTTAATTGATAATTAAGCGCGACTGGTCTACCGACCGCGCCAGCGGCCAGCGCCGAATTTAACGACGCCGTTTCTGTGCGGCGTTAATCATCCGATAAATCATCGTAACGGATTTGCCTGGCCTGCATCCCTGGCCCGATTGTATATACGCCAGGGGAACAGTTAGCGGAATCGTGCGGGGAACCGTGCTGCGCTGTTGATTTGCTGCGCTGACCATGCNTTTTTTTTTTTTTTTTTTTTTTTTTTTTTTTTTTTTTTAAATAAAAAACTTCTTTTTTAATTTGAAGTATCTTGGATGGACACAGTATAGAGTTTAATTTTGTAATTTGTAAGAACGAAGATCACTAAATATTAATTATGTGCGTTACTGCAATGTTTTTTGTGCGACTGTAATATTAGTCTTTTGATGGCAAATGCAAAGTAAGCTTAGGTCGCTGAGATTTTCATTTCGGCATCATTGATTTCTCAGGACTGACGGTATTAATTTCAAAATATAATACCTTATAATTCATTAATCTGTTCTATCGAATCGCATTAAACAAAGATACGACTTTCCTTTCCAATCCTCTACAATTTTCTTCTTAAATTCTTAATTATTTTGCGACTAAATGTTTCTTAACTGGTATCACGACACACCGGCGAACGAAAAATGGGCCAAAATCAGCGTGGCGTTTAACGTGTTAACCTGCTGTCGTCGCACCACAATTTTTTTTTTTATTTTTAAGCGAATACAAAAATAAAGCGTACAAAATCCGCGTAGCGAACGCTTATCACTCAATTTTGGCTTATCGAGAGATTTCCACGTGTGCAAATAAACCGCGATGGAACGCGTCGCAGCGAGCAGCGTCGTCTCGCCAAAAATAGCGATGGCTGTGCCCAGGAACAAAAGAGAAGACCTTTGGGGGGGCCATTTTTCATCGGCGTAGTTCGACGTGGCTCNTTTTTTTTTTTTTTTTTTTTTTTTTTAAATAAAAAACTTCTTTTTTAATTTGAAGTATCTTGGATGGACACAGTATAGAGTTTAATTTTGTAATTTGTAAGAACGAAGATCACTAAATATTAATTATGTGCGTTACTGCAATGTTTTTTGTGCGACTGTAATATTAGTCTTTGGATGGCAAATGCAAAGTAAGCTTAGGTCGCTGAGATTTTCATTTCGGCATCATTGATTTCTCAGGACTGACGGTATTAATTTCAAAATATAATACCTTATAATTCATTAATCNAACGAAAAATGGGCCAAAATCAGCGTGGCGTTTAACGTGTTAACCTGCTGTCGTCGCACCACAATTTTTTTTTTTATTTTTAAGCGAATACAAAAATAAAGCGTACAAAATCCGCGTAGCGAACGCTTATCACTCAATTTTGGCTTATCGAGAGATTTCCACGTGTGCAAATAAACCGCGATGGAACGCGTCGCAGCGAGCAGCGTCGTCTCGCCAAAAATAGCGATGGCTGTGCCCAGGAACAAAAGGGAAGACCTTTGGGGGGGCCATTTTTCATCGGCGTAGCTCGACGTGGCTCGAACCGCTAAAGGACTCGAGCCAGCATTAATTATTTCCCTTCGGTCGATACCTGTTACAGCCTCGTGACTGGTTGGTAATTAAGGTCAGGCGAAACGAGAAAAGCTCCACGTAGGATTTTATGCAACCGCGTGTCGTCCACCCTTTGCAACCCCTTTTAAGGGGATATTCTGTTTGGTGGCATTGTCTAGCTTAATGAATGAGGATAATAAGATAAATGAAGCGGTTGAGGTTTTAAAACAAGAACCGAGCGAAACGACTTGGAGTTCGTTTTAGGATTGTGCAATTGATTTTATTGTGAGCGAGGGTGATTTAGGGTGCAGCGCGTTTTAATTGACCAGAGTTATTACAACATTGGGTTGGTGCGTGGAAAATTGTTCGAATGGCACAGAATCTTTTTTTGTTTACGGTTGATACATTGCTGCTTGGTATTGACACAATTTAAAAAATGTAAATTTTAGATTGAAGGCTTTTTAAAATATTTTAATTATATTATATATTGCTATTTCCGTAAATTTGGTAAAAATGGAAACATAATGTAGACTTGGTATTTAATCCTTAGCGCTCCTTCGCGGAGACATTCTGTTTTCAACGCGATTACGCTCAATTTCCAAAGATATCACGCTATGATGATTTACGAAATAAAAAATTTATGTTTCGTTTACGAGAGGAAAAAGGATATTTATAAAATGAAAAAAGTACTTTCACAAGCGATGGTAATTTTTTCCGTTCAAAATAAAACTTATTTTCTTCAGTGATAAAGAATCGTACGGAGTGCAAAGAGTTAATAAAAGTAAATTTGAAATTTTGTTGTGTCACTGGTGGAACGAACTTGTCAATTTTTTTTTTTTAAACGAGTAAAAAAATAATGGTTAAGAAATTCTATGCTTAAGTATTTGAGGTTGATTAAGTAATTAAGGTTGTATCAATTTAAATGAATTTCAGACTGTATTTTCCTGACAAAATCACAGAATTCTTTCCCACACCTAAAGCTTAATTTTCTTCTTCGCCTCGTTCCAAGGTATGACGTTTGCAGCCAAGTATTCTACTCTTTACCCGCGAAACGTACTGTTATTCTTTATATAGACGTCCACCTAGCCGTATCAGCTGAAAGATAGAGTATCGGTTTGCGCGTGGGCGGCTGGTGCGAGTTTAAGACAGTTTCGGTTCGCGTACTACCTGACGAAGTCGAATGAAAGCGGCCTGTAACGCGATACACAAGGGAAAGGTGGAATATCTCAGTTTTATTCAACTCGCGTCACGAATCAACGAAACTGGTCAATGGACGTAACGAATGGAACCTCTGTTTCTGTTTTATCACAATTAACCCTTTCGCTACGAAAGACCTATTTGTTGAAATTTGTGAATAGAGATTTTCTACCGAATTATTTTTATTTTCATTTACACGTGTTGTATCATAATTCATTACACGATATACCTAGATGCTTTAAGCGCCTAAAATATTCCAAGACTCCTTTATACAGGTATAATTGGTAAATAAAAGATATAAAAATTCAGAAAATTTCGATAGCGACCACCGTGCCCTAAAAACGTGCTCATTTTGCCGATTGGCCAACCCAACACTGTCTCCAAGCTCGAATCGAATGGTAATTAAGACGACAAAGATGACGACTGTGAAACGAGGGACACGGTGGGCGGGGATGACTCTCGGAAATTCGATTTTAGTGCCAGAGGAAGAGGCCACGGATCAAGCCGTAAACGTCGCCGATTTTATGAAGAGTCATTCAGCTTTTTACTCCCGCGGCAATAAAGCGTGTTTCCTCTACGCGAGTATTAACTGTTCGACGATCGACCCGCCGTAAATCTCGTGGCATCGCGTGTCCCTTGTACGCCCATTTAGGAGATCCATCTAGGGAAGATCTATGGTTCGAGTTTGTAGTTTCTATTGCACGATGCCAGTTAGACGGTGGATCGATGCAGGTGGATGAAACGGTGGTAGAATGGCGCTGGTTGGTCGTTTATCGTCGTTTTTAGGAGATCGATCGGATTTCTGAGTTGGAGAGTTATGGTGGCTTTGGTATTCCTTTCGACTGTTTGTGAAAAATGTTCTGGAATGATGGAAAAATGTTGTTCGATCAAACGAGGGATGCGTTTTGTTTGAGGCGTGGTTTTGGACGGTATCGATGCTGGTTTGTGTACGAGATTTCATAGCTTTCATAGGTTTTATAGCTTTCATAGCTTTCATAGCTTTCATAGCGTGGGAATGGATTTAATTCGGGAATGAATGTTCAGTCTGGAGCGATAGGTGTGTGAACGAAGGATTCGCGAGTCCGAGCGATAGAGGTGCGAAAGAAGAGCGTTTGGGTCAGCTCGAGAACGGTGAGAATGAGGAATGTTCGGGGACAGAGCGATAGAAGTGTGAAAGAAAAGTGTTTGGGCCGAGTTTAATCTCTGATCGAGATTACTGCGCGACTGAAGATTTTCTGAGAATGAACACAGTGGAAGAGATTGAGGAACGAAAGAGAATGTGTGAATGTTGGGGAAAATGCGCGTCCGAGGTAGTCTGGGAGAGAATCCAGCGAGTGTAAGAGCAGAGCGAGTATTGTCAGAGAGTTTAATGCGAGAATTAAAATTAGAAATAAAGACTATGTTATTTTGTTAAATTTAATTGATTATTTAGTTGATTATCCTACAATAGCTTCCGTAAATTTTAATACACCTATTCAAATTGAGAGGTAGACTGGATCGATGGAAGTAGCTGAAACGATGGAAAAATAGCTCTGGTGGCTTGTCTGTGCTCATTTCGAGGAGGCTGCTTGCGTTCAGAATTGAAGGAAAGATTTTTCTTTCAACTGTTCCTTAAATAAAGGATACGTTTCGTTCGAAGTGTGGTTTGGAACAATTTTAAATCCAGCATCCTCTTCCATACCTTTCATTTATGGCAATTATTCGTTCCAAATTTTTATTCACAGAAATTCTAAGTAGCTGCAATTTTTTTCCCGATAGAGGAACAAAATTCCACGGTTAAATTAACTCCTCTTCCTCGATAGCCATTGCAGAAGCAACATTACACAGCGTAATTGTGATCGTTCAGTTCGTCACCTCGTTTCTCCCATTCGCTGTTGCCGAGCTCCCAACATAGCTATCGTTGCATCAGCTGTAGGTTACTGTTAGCCAGGGGTTGGCAGGGACCGTGGCGAACCCGGTAGGAACACTGTCGTTGTAAAACTACGAGTAATAACACTGTAACTCATTGTCAGTGGCCGAGTAATAACAGTGGCTTCCCGTGGAGGCGGTTGTACGTCGGTTTCGCGGAAACGTGTCTCGTTCACCGGGCCAGGGGAAAAAGAGCGAGATAGTGTGCTGTGGCGTACCGATCCACCAGGTCATAGGCGTATATATAGCGCATCGGTTAAAAACCAATATCCAAATACCAAAAAGCTGGAATACTTTACGATCTAACGATGTTTCATGTTCGTTTTTACAATTTTCTGAAGAATCGCGGTACCATAGTTTGGAACAGCACGGATCTTACCGATTGTTGCATTTCACACAGAACGCAAAATTTTTTTGCTTATGCGATCACATCGTGTGCCATAATAAATCCTTTCCACTCCTTAATTCGGAAGCTCTTTTCATTTTTGCGACTTTCTCCAGTATGAAATGTTTAAAACAGATAAGCAAGGAGTTCTAATAAATTGGTGAATACGAAGTGTTATTTCTCTGAAATTTAAATTTNTCACATCGTGTGCCATAATAAATCCTTTCCACTCCTTAATTCGGAAGCTCTTTTCATTTTTGCGACTTTCTCCAGTATGAAATGTTTAAAACAGATAAGCAAGGAGTTCTAATAAATTGGTGAATACGAAGTGTTATTTCTCTGAAATTTAAATTTCACGAATTTTCTCGGAACGAATTTCCCAAATTAAATTTCACAAATTGCCTCCGAACGAATTTCCCAAATTGTCTCAAAACGGAATTTCTCAATTCTCTAACTCATGACTTCTACAAATCTGATGCAAGAAAATTAATTATGATCATCGCGGGGAAATAATCTTAGCACTAAAACTACCAAAGCGCTTAAATTCTGTGAATCTTGAACAGTGCGTCTTCAAGTATTTTCCATGATTATCTGTAAAATATACATTTAAAGACTCCTTTCTCTACAATTACGTATCTCTTCGAGTATCTGTTACTATAATTTCTTCGGTACAAATTGTTCCTTAATTATCGATAATTTTAGCGTTAAGAAACCACGAGCAGTAGTTCGATTAGAGATAACATTTCAGATGCGCCAAATTAATATTCTGTCCGACGTTCGAGACCGATCAGTCATCACAAACCTTCGTCATCGAATCGCGAGTACCCGCTGAAACTTAACGCAACTCGAACCTAACTCTCGAACGGTTCGTCGTTAGATGCAACATTTTTCCAGCTCGACGCCTATGCTTTGGTACTAAGTGCATGCACTTGGTAGTTACATTGTACATGCAACCAGTTGCATAAGAGACGGTCCAAGAGAGGAAGGTCCACGACACAGCATGACGTGGCCTGGCAATATCTTTTCTGCTTCTATCGTGTCCCTGAACGCTTCTTCCGCAACGAAACAATGCCCCTTTTCAAGGGCACGCCGCATAGAAATACCAGTCACGTGCCCTATTACTCGGAGAGATTGTAATTAGAGAGAGAGAAGAAGAGAGTAGCTGTGCGAGAAGAGGGAAAAATTTTTTTTTTTTCGCATCGATGGTACTTCGAACGTTTAAGAGCGCGAACACAGGTGGAGGATGACGATAGAGATTCCTGAGCAATGGACAGATACGGAAAGGGAAATTAGACTTTAAATTTATATGCGGATTCAATATTTTTTAGAGCATAGTAAAAATTCGATCGATTGTTTTAACCGATTAAGATATTCTTCATCTGAAACTTAACCCTTCGCACTTCGTTGTCCTCTCTCTGGGGACATCGTAATTCTAGCATATCACTCGGATGTCCACTTTGATGGGACATTGAAGTTTATTACCGATTTACGAGGAATCAAACTTATTTCGGCACAACTTTTTGAGAAATGCATGTTTCCTTGAAGTCTTCTGTTGAAATTGCACGAGAAATCAAATAAAAATATGGTAATCTTATTAAGATATATAAAAAAAAAAATGTCAACGGGTTTACGAAAACTATACTATACAGGGTGTCCCAAAAAAATTTTGAATAATTATAACTTCACTTTTTATCCTTTTTATCATTTTTATCATTTTTATTTTATTATATAATTTATTATACAATTAACCCTCTATGGAACCGTGTGACTTAAAAGTCACAAACCGATGTATATTTGAAAAAATTAATTTTGTTTAGTTATCGCTGCGCTATTAAATTTGATTACTGTATTACCGTAGCGACGCCACGATTCATCTACGGTAATTATTAGTCAAAACATTTACGAATCAAAATAAACAATTGTAATTCACGGAAACTGCGATAAATTGATGAAACTTTTATTAAAAGAAAAAAAGAAATTACGAATCGATCGTTTTGACCACTTGGATAGTTGTAACGTTAAATAGAATATCTGCTCAAGCGTTACAGGATACCAGGACTCTACCGTGTTTACGGAACTGCGAGTAAAAGGATCCAGCGGAGAGCTCACAAAGCGGAGTCCTGTAATCCAGGGCCGCATTATTAGCAGACAATATCGGTATCTGGTCGCGCGAATAGCGGCGGATCGTTATCTGCGCGACGGTACACGCAGCGGAGACATAACTTGTCTGACGACGATCGTCGCTTATCCCGGTGAATCGCGTGGGCGTTAAAGCGCGTGGTTCTCGCCCACCTGAATCGATTTCAAATGGACAGCACGAGCTTCGCTGGCTCGTTTCGTCCTATTCGAGTGTCCTGTTAACGGTCAACGCTGTTAAAAACCGACACCGATCGCATTTTGCCGCGACCCCTTTACGACTTTCCGTGTTCCTCGTTTCAATGCTTCGAGATTCGTTGGGACTGGTCGTTTCGGTAATTGTTGGTGGGGTGTTTGGACTGTCGTCAATTGTTTCGATAGCGACGATCATCGTTTTTTGAGACCGTCGAACGATGAGCGTAAGGAGAATAGGGTAAGGTGTTAGAAATAAGGGAAGTGGTGTGTCGATTGGTTAGGGTAACGATGTGGGAATATTGAGAAATAAAAATGCAAATTTTATTCTGATTTTATTCCAATTTTATTCCACTTTTGTTTAGGTGTTTTTTTAAAGCAACAATAATATTAATTATCGATACGAGTACCGAGCTTATAATTACTGTCTTAAGTTTTTATCGCTCTCAAATTTGATGGTCATAGATATTTGTAACGGAGGTTACCGGTCGAACGAAAATAATATTTTTCGGACCTAATTTTTATCACGGAATAATTTGATAATTTAGAATTAAAGAAATAGAAATATAAAAAAGAAAATAGATAAAATGGGTAAGCGAAGTATTCGAGTGATAGATATAGAAACAGTAATAATAATAATAGAACAATTCTATCATCAAAGTACCGAAAAGTTACACCACCGAAAAAAGAAAGAAAAAAAGAAAAAAAAAAGAAATTGGTTCGGGTTAGGTTAGATAAGCGAAGTATTCGAGTGATAGATACAGAAACAGTAATAACACTAATAGAACAAATCTACCATCAAAGTACCAAAAAGATACACCACCGAAAAAAGAAAGAAAAAAAAAAAAAGAAAAAGAAATTGGTTCACATCTCAACAAAATTCCGCTGCAGGTAATCCAAACCTCTCCAAACAACCCGCAAAACAATGTCAACAAAAACATTTTTATTCGTTTCTCCGTAATCCTTACGAAATCCACCTGTTTCCAAAACACACTGCGAACCGATCAGCCAATCAGTCTCCGCTCCCGTCGACGATTCGTTTGGTCAGTAATTAATTTTATGTCCGTTCCAGGAATTGTTATGAATCGTTCCAATATTTATCGAGTGCAGCGATACGCGTTGCCACACGGACAAACCGTAGAACAGTTTCGCAACTTTTCGATGCGTACGGCCGGCGTTGCACAATCAGATGCGGCCTGCACGCGATTCCGGCACGGCCACGATCGATCGATAAATATGTATGAGCGATTTAAAAGCCCCGAGCTGTTTCGGCGACGCGTGTCACGTTGTTGGCGACGGATACCTGGCGCCGGAATTCCTTGGCTTATTCAAGGTGCGTTCTTGACGAGAACTCGAGGATCGTAAGGACACCGCCGGAAATTGATTGACAGGGAGGCCTTAGAAATGTTCACCGGGGGATTTCGGATGGAATTTCGAGGAGAGCTGTACCCGAAGCTTGAATGACAACATTTTACGGGAGGTTTCGGTTGGGTGTGTTTTATTTTAGTACGTTGGGAAGTTGTTCGGGGAATGTTGCTTTCTATTAAAACTTTGCGATTTATTTGGTATCCATAAACGACCGAAATTGAATAAATCTTGTTTGAATAATTTTTTTTTCTTTTTAGTAAAAATGAGTAGAGATTTTGTTTCCAAAAAAAAACTAGAATTTGATAGATTTTGTTCGAATGATTTTTTAGTAAAGATGAACAGAGATCGTGTTGAGTAGCGAAAATTAAAAAATTATGAAGTTAGAAAGGAGGAAACTAATTTTTTAATTAGTTTTGGCATCCTAAATAGTTGTAAATAATATAATAAATTTGTAAAGAAATTATGAATAATTTCAATCGTGTAAAACGGTGATAATAAAATTGAAAATAGAGGAGTTTGATTGTCAACTGTTTTGATGTTTCGTCTATGGGTATTTTGATATCTTTGTATTAAAATACTCAAAAAGAAATTAAAAAGAAAAACTGGAACGACTAGAAGAAAATACAGCGTCTAGACTGTCGCGAGGTACGACTGGAGAGGGTTGGAAAGCATGCACGTTGGATAATTGAGAATGGAAGTGGATAGTAAATCATGGAATAGCCCATGTCAAAACGTCCCTCAATATATCATTGTAGCAACGAGTGCTTATGGAAATGTCGTAGGTGTGAGAACATTTTTCAAGCATCCAGTGTGATTGAGATGTTTGAAAAACGAGGAATTCTAAGATTGACTATGTGTAAAAGTCAAGTTTCTCGATGATTATAAAGTTATTTATAGATATCCTTCTTCATCTTGCAAAATTTATATCCAGGTAAATATTGAAGCTCATGCTGAATCATAGCTTTGAGATATTCTGTTACCGAAACTTTTCCAACTAAATTAAAATTTTTATTGAAAAATTTCTTAAATTCTTTCAATAAAATTTGCCTCTAAGTTTCTTTTTTCCAAGCTTCGATTCTTCCTTCTTCAACATTCTCCAAAATATTGCTTCGAAACTATCCATCTAGAGCCTTAGANAAACTAGAATTTGATAGATTTTGTTCGAATGATTTTTTAGTAAAGATGAACAGAGATCGTGTTGAGTAGCGAAAATTAAAAAATTATGAAGTTAGAAAGGAGGAAACTAATTTTTTAATTAGTTTTGGCATCCTAAATAGTTGTAAATAATATAATAAATTTGTAAAGAAATTATGAATAATTTCAATCGTGTAAAACGGTGATAATAAAATTGAAAATAGAGGAGTTTGATCGTCAACTGTTTTGATGTTTCGTCTATGGGTATTTTGATATCTTTGTATTAAAATACTCAAAAAGAAATTAAAAAGAAAAACTGGAACGACTAGAAGAAAATACAGCGTCTAGACTGTCGCGAGGTACGACTGGAGAGGGTTGGAAAGCATGCACGTTGGATAATTGAGAATGGAAGTGGATAGTAAATCATGGAATAGCCCATGTCAAAACGTCCCTCAATATATCATTGTAGCAACGAGTGCTTATGGAAATGTCGTAGGTGTGAGAACATTTTTCAAGCATCCAATGTGATTGAGATGTTTGAAAAACGAGGAATTCTAAGATTGACTATGTGTAAAAGTCAAGTTTCTCGATGATTATAAAGTTATTTATAGATATCCTTCTTCATCTTGCAAAATTTATATTCAGGTAAATATTGAAGCTCACGCTGAATCATAGCTTTGAGATATTCTGTTACCGAAACTTTTCCAACTAAATTAAAATTTTTATTGAAAAATTTCTTAAATTCTTTCAATAAAATTTGCCTCTAAGTTTCTTTTTTCCAAACTTCGATTCTTCTTTCTTCAACATTCTCCAAAATATTGCTTCGAAACTATCCATCTAGAGCCTTAGAAAGTTTTAGAATAAGTTTTTCCAGAACTTCAGAATTTATTAGAATTTTAGAATTTTTCCAATATTTTTCTTATTTCTAGAAAATCCAAACTTAGACACCTTCAGCCATATTTTACAACGTTTCACAATGCTCTTTTTAAGATTTATGACTTTTTTAAAATCTCTCTATTCCTCAGAATATTTTCTTTTTCTCTTCCTATTTCTTCTCTTCGCTTATTTTAAAGAATCTTAAGTCAAGCATTCTTAAATCTATTTTACAATTTTCCACAATCTTCCTTTCAATATTTATCATTTCCTCAGAACCTTTCTATCATTCAAATATATCTTTCCAATTTCAATATAATTTTATAATTTTAATATAATTATATATATAATATATATATATAATAATTTAATATTATTATTTCAATATAATTTTAATTAATTAAATATTTCGTTAAATATCAAAAGCTATCCGCTTCGTTCAATCTCCGTCATCGCGAAGCCCAAACGCGTACACGCTTCTTCCATCCCATTTCCCGTATCAATCGCACGAACAGAGATCGCGTCCTCGACGGGTCTGCCAGATGTTTCCTCCTTCGTTCGCCAAAAAATCCCTCTTTCCCCTTTGTGACAGACGTCCTCGGTCCCTCGGATCGCGCCAATTATGGTGACCAGATGCCAGCCCCGACGGTTTAGCAGATCGAAAGGTTCACGGCCACGCTCACCTTGGTCGATCCCGCGAGACTAATGCGCTTAGACCCTTCCTTCCTATACACACCGATCCCCGATGATCACGATCCCGTCGATCCTGTTCCCCGGTAATAATTACCGACTGGCTGTCAGTGCCAGGTCAATGGGAAAGCATTGGAACGGCCACGAGAATCGACAGCTTCCGCGGGTCGTTAAACCTGAAACGCTTCTCGCTGCCGTGCGCCACCAGGCTACGTGGCCTCGGTCTTTTTCGTCGTGATCGATGCATTAGCAATTAGAACGCGGCAATGGGACTCCTTCTGCCGATGTTCCTCTTCTTTCGACCTGGAAATCGTAGGTCGGTGCGGAAGGTCGATTGGATTAGGGTTTAGACGCGGACGAACGGAAGGTTTCTAATCGTTCCAGTTGGTCTTGAAGAGCGTTGGGTGTTCTTTTCGATTCCTTAACGCTGGAACTACCGAAGTGGTCAACGTGATTGGTTTGCAATTTCTCGTATAAATTCTATCAATTTACAGCGATGCATTTTCAAGAATTTATCGTTTTCCGTAACGAATGTAAATAAAGCTTTTCTTCCCTTGCATTTTACATTTTTTTCAAATGGTTATTATTTGGGACTCTTTAGTTGTAACAGGTATACTTTAATCGTCGGTAGTTCTAGTGTTAAGTGGTTCTGGAAATTTGGTGAAAAGTTGGGTATTGTTAGGTGTTTGATGTTTCTTCTTGATGGTTCGAGCGATTTTTGAAGTTTAGGTTCGGGTGTTCTTTTGGATTGCTCAGGTCAAAGTTTCGGAAATTTGGCGAAGAATCAGTTCTAGGTTCTTGATTAGTGGAACGATTTTTTTATGAGGTTGGTTAAGGGATGGTCTTGGTATACGGCGAATACTGAATATTTTTATGGAAATTCGGTAAACGGAGGTCCTTCTGGATTATTTAACCAAAGCTTCAGAAAATTTGGCAAACAATAAATCTTAGGATTACTTAAGTACCCTGCGTAGCTTTCTATTACTCCAATGATTTTTATGTTTCTCAAAGAAAAGTTCGCAATACACCTTAAGTACCAAGTCTTCTTCTGAATTACTTAAGTGAAAGCTTTGGAAATTAGTCGAACAGCGAATCTTACATATTCTTTTTGACTGCCCAAGCAATTTCTATCACAGTCTATCGAGGAGTAGGTCACGAATAGCGTCAGGTGTTTCATGATCAAGCGCTCTTTATATCACTTAAAAGATGCGAAAATTTCAAGAGCAAGTCCTCATATAGCTATCTATTTAACACTAGATTTACGGACCTTAATTGGATATTTTTGATGGGTGCATTAAAATACAGATATTTCGTAATATAATTAGTTCACTTTACTTTAAATCGATCAAATTTTATTAGTAGAGATTTATTTAGTATATTTTTCGTACACAAATTTTATTTCGAGCTTCCAATTTCCGCTCGCACACTTGTTAAACTTAAACTCGAAATTAGAACTGCGTCAAATTGACGAGTTCCGTAAATATAGTGTTACCCGATCGAGCGATCTTTACGAAAATTCGGCGAACACCGAGTCCTGCAGAGCATCGGAAACTACTATGTACCAGCTCGATAAACTGCCTCGATCCTCTTCTCCCGGAGCGGATCGGAAGAGTTTTCGATTCTCGACGATCAGAAGGTCAGAGGTGAGTCTTCGAGCGTGCCGCGAAAATAGAACGTGGTCATGTGGGGGTACCGGTTTAGGCCGTTTCTATTTCAATTATAGCGCAACCGGCCAATTTGCTGGCGTTTAAGTCTAGCAGCGCATTGGACGCAGGGTGACACGCAGCACGGATCGGCGCCTAGGCTAATCGTCTCCGAATCGCCGGTTCGCCTCGGTTCGATTTTAATTCTCCACGTGTGGGGGTAGAGCGAAGTGAAACGGCGCGCGAGCGCGACCGTCGAAGATCTAGATCGGAACTTTCCAGCCGCTTCAGGAATGTTGATTAACGTGTTAATTAACCGGCGCGGCTGACGGAAAAATTCCAACTGGTAGAATACGAGAAGAAAATTATTTTTCCTCTTGATCGTCGTTTTTTCCTTGGGTGCATAGTAGATTCAATAAAGTAGAATTTTTCGTGGTGAAAAAAAAAAAAAAAAGAAAAATAATTCGAGAGTGAAATCGAAAATTTCTTCTCCTGCCGATTCGACGAAGGGAAAACTGGAAGTTACACGCGGTGTTTCGTTTTTGGCTTACGTAAGCAAAGTCGAGAAAAGTCGGAGCAATTATTGTCGGTCATTTTTTCCGAACTTTCTAAAGTTTCTAGGTGCTCCACCGATTCGCTCGCCAAACTGAGAAAGTCGACTAATTTTCTTGAGAGTATATGTAGATACTGACAAATAGGGTGCTGATTTTTATGCAGGTTCATGTGTTTGGGAATATAGTAAAGAAGAGTAGATGTTAAATATAGAATTATAATTATTTCTTTTGTGTATATGCTTTTTTTCATATCGCGTGCATTTTGTATAACTTAGTTCGTTTAACCCTCTATGGGACCGTGCGACTTAAAAGTTACAAACCGATGTATCTATATTTAAAAAAATTAATTTTCTTTAGTTATCGCTGCACTGTTAAATTTGATTACCGTATTACTGTAGCGACACCACGATTCATCCACGGTAATTATTAGTTTAAACATTTTCAAAACAAAGTGAAAAACTGTAGTGAATCGTAATTTTTTAAATTCGGGCTATAGAGGGTTAAATTTCCTATAAGTGTATTAAAATCCATAAAATGCATAAAAATGCATAAAAATGCATAATATACTAAAAAAAATTGGATTCCGGTCAAATTAATTAATACTTTCTCTCAATTCCTCACATTTCATTTCAATATTTACCGTTCTCTGTTTATCACCGTTTAAATCTTGTATTTGTACATAAAAAAATTGATTTAGACTCGGTATTGGTAGATTTCAATGACTCTCGCGTAAATGGTGAAAGATGAAAGCGATATCTTGACCCTTTTAATAAAAATACCCTGTTTTATTATTGTTCCAGGAAAATGGTTGTCTTTACTCCCACATACGATGGGGCGAGGCTTTTGTGGTCGTTTACAGCGTGACATGCAAACGAAGTTTTCAGGAAGCCCGTGGATTGCTGAAGCAACTGGCTGATTTACGTCTGCCATCCTACTTCACTGCCCTGTTGCTCGGCAACAAGAGAGATCTGGATCATGCTCGGTGAGTGTTAGATCAGGTTATACGAATGGAGATTAGCAGCCGAGCGAATTAAAGGTCACCGTCGCTCACGAGTTTAATAATGTATCTATGGCTTCTCAAAAAATTCGTTTCCTTCGTTCGCTACCTTATTAAGACCGAATTAAAATATCGATCATATTTAACACTAGGTTTACGGGCATCGATTGGATCATTTTGATGGATACATTGAAATACAAATTTTTTCTAATATCATTAGTTCGGTTTACTTCAAATTAATAGATTTCTATAAACAGAAATTTATTTAGTCAATTTTTCTACATAAATTTCATTTCGAGTTTATATTTTTCTCACGCATGATTGTCAAATTGTCAAATTGTCAAATTGACGGGTTCCGTAAATCTAGTGTTAAATGCGAAAACTCCAATTATCAGATTTACCGAACTACTCCGAAACTCTTATTATTTCAACTACGAATATCGCTATTGTATAAATTTCAATTTTATTTGCATTGATAAATCAAAGAGCGAAGAAATTTATAAACGCTGGAGAAAAAAAAAAAAAAAATAGTATCCTAATATTAAAATGATATTCAAGTTTGGTCTCCCGTTGCGTTCAGATTAATGAAGTTCCACTATAAAATATTCCAAACCAAACTTGATGGATCGTGCAAAAAAAAAAGAAGAAAAAAATAGAAATAAGTAAAAAGAAAGAGAAAACTAACAATCAACCATTCAATCTGACCAATCATCTTAATTCGTCCGAATCGTGTCTAAAGACAACGATCTCGAGTAGAATACCCGACCATTCGAATTTTCCACGCGGTTAACACCAGCGATACAAAAGAAAGGTTTGAAATTCACGATCGAACGACAGAATCGACGCGGCCGATCGAAGTCGTCTCGTCTAATCGGCCGGTCATGCGATTCTCGGCGAGCTCCAGTCCGCGTCAATCGTTTCATTATGAAACCGTTAACCTGTTAACTGGGTCACTCCTTAGTCGGTAACTCCTTCGTACACGGAATGAAAAATTAATAAAAAAGAATCGATTGTAGTCGCGTCCGTTTTAGTTGTTGCAGATGTAGGCACGATATAACTTGTTTCTAATTCGAATGTAACGATGCATTAGAAAGCGTAATATTAATCAGAAAATAAGCGACCGATATTTTTCGAACCGCAATTTTTACGATTCCATGGATAGTCTTTGTTTAATATCGTTCCTAAGTAGAATAGATCGAAACGAATTGGATCGAGATGAGCAATTGATTCGAAAGAAAGATTTTTAAGCGGCAACATCATTTTTTATCATCAATGTTCAAATTAAATGGGTGTTAATTACGAATTAAGAATAAAAGAAGGAATTACGAATTTAAGAATAAGAAAATTATTTCGATGATGTTGAGGACCTTGAAATATTGACAATATATCGCTGATTGGCGTTGACAATGGTACTTAAAAAATGTAAATTTTAGACGACAGTATTTTTTTTTTTTTTAACTTCTCTTGCGACTCTATTGCGTTAATAAAAACTTCAATAAGAGATTTTATCGACAGAAGACCATTTCGATCGATAGAAACTTCCATCGAGCAGTTTTTTACGATACACAAGATATTGAAAGCGTTTCTCGTTGGTAATTTTGGAAATTCGTATTAAATATCATACAAGGCTGTTAGAAAGCTGGTACATTTATCCTGCAGCGAAAGTTTCAAGATGATTTTTCTTTTGGATTCTACTGATCACAGACACTTAAATGTTACACGAAATACCTAACGGTATTGATGATAGTAATACATCTACCAATCGAGTGCTCTAGAGTCCTAGTTTGTAATGTAGGTGACAAACTGTGAGACTCTGGATCTTCAAAAGTAGTTTTTGGGAAATTTTTCGTGGTAATTGGGAAATTCTAATTTGTTGTTAATTCTAATTCTCATTTCTGTTGTTTATAGACACTTGAACCTTGTATGAAATACCTAACGGTACAGGTGATAGTGATGCATATACTGGACAAGTGTTTCGATGTCTCAGTTCATAATACAACGTAGTTGAGAAACCAGATATAACTAAATACTTTGTTCTGCATTTACCCTGCTCTTCAACAACCCTGTCAGAATCCACTCAGCTTCGAGTAATACATTGCTAATTAAATCCTAAAAAATTCCTGTTTCTCATAGCCATCAACTCCATCAACCCCATTTCCAACAACCCTGTTATAACCCACTCTATCTCAAGTAACTCATCACTAACTAAATATCGAAAATTACTAGTTCTCAACACAATAACCAACTCTATTACGATCCACTTTACTCCAACTAACACGTTACAAACCAAATACTCAGAATTCTCATATTCCAATATGCCCATTAACCAACACCATTGGCCCTAACATCCAACAACTCACCCTACTTCCAGTAACCCATTACTATTTAACCTACTAACCACGTAC
>SMSQ01026207.1:74571-85951 GCA_019453375.1 Ctenoplectra terminalis
TGCCGGTCTTCAACGTGAGAGTGCTGGCGGCTAAAACGGACCGACTAGTCCTCAAGAATCCACGGGCTGGTCAGCAGAAAGTGCAATAAAGCACATATTCTCGGTGAATCCCAACAACGTATTTTTTTTTTTTTTCTCTCGAAGGAAACAGAGTATTAAAATGAGAAACGAATAAAAGTAAAGTAAATAAGTGGTGGTTGATTTTGTAAATAAATTTTGGAAAGAGGAAAATGCCAGACGGTATGTAGGTTATTCGAGTGGAACGATAAGTAGGAATTGTTAATTGATAGCGCAAGATTCTCAAGTGGCGCTTGGTACATTAAACGTGCATTACTCGAGACAAAACCTTATCGCAGATAATTTCTGTCTTGATTGCCAAAAAATTTAAGTTTCATGTAAATATTGTCATCAATAATCCGATAACTAGATACTACTTTGTAGATATGCTTTTTTTATAGAAAAATTTTATTACCGTATTACTGCATTACTTTTATTTTATTACTGTATTACTGTAATTATACCACGATCCATCTATAACAATTATTAATTAAAAAATTTTCAAATCAAAGTGAAAAACTGTAACGAATCGTAATATTTTTCTCCGATAAACAGACAAAATTCGGGCCACAGAGGGTTGATAATATTAAATAATAATAATATAAATAATAATATTAAATTATAAATTTAAAATTTAAATTTAATAATAATAATCTAAATAATAATATTCGATACAAAAAAATATATTTCACATATTAAACCTAGAAGAAAAAAAAGAAAATAAAAAAAATGGAGCAAAATACAATATCGCGTCTACAGTTCAACCCACCTCTTCACAGAGTTCATTCCTTGCTCCTTCCAGCGAAACTTCCAACAGTTTCGAATCTCCAGAAAAAAATTTCTAACGCGAATCTGAACAATCTAAAAACCTGAGAGCCTATTTTTTATCACCCTGTATACGTACAACTAATGGAACGAGGAAAAGACATCCTGTTCATTTTGCAGTCCGCTCGAAACGCGGCTTTCCAGCTCGGTCGCGGTTTTCAACCAGCGAACCAGTTTGTCAGCCGAGCAGCGAGCATGGCTCCGAGGGATTCGCCAGCTGATATTTCGCGATAAGTTTATCGATGGACGATATTCGCGGCCGGACGCCGCCTCGGATGTATCTAAAGCGGCGATAACTCGTTCGCCGGGAGAGTGGTTTCACCAGCCCCGCGGCCAGTCAGCCTTCCTTCTAATCTTTATGAACTCCATTAAGACGACCGTGCCGGCTACCGGTCGGTCCATCGCGACCGCCTGCCAGCTTCGAGGAACGGTGATCTCGGCTGAAAAATGTCCGCTTGTCTTGGCGGAAATTTAATTAGGGACCGAAAAGATCTGGCTGATCGAGGACACTTGTTTCGCCGGTGCGCTCAACCTCTTGGCTTAGGATAGAGACCAATTGGGTAATTTTATGTTTGACAATGGGAAAATAATAGTAGCAAGTTAGAAAGTTAAGTTTATTACTAAGAATTCGTAACTGGTATTTAATTTGAGCATTAATCGTTTGCACTCGAAGACTGTTTTAACCCTTTGCGGACGAGCACTCTTTCGGCTCTGATTCGTGGCAGGTGGAGAATAATTTCTATATGGAACGAGATAAATTGAATGTCTAAACAATTAGGCAGAAAATAAAGTATAAAAGAGACAAATAGTCGATGAAACTTTGCATCGGTGTCTTGTGTTCGTTTGTCGCCGTGGAGGCGACAATTCGATTTAGAAATCAAATTGTAATTGCAATTGCGGCGACATTCGTCTGCAAAGGGTTGAGTTTCAAAGGGCTATTGCGAAAACTTAGAGTGTTCTTTTGGAAAGAAAAAGAGAAAATTATAAATGTTTACGATTGCGTATTTATTTGGTTAATTTACTTTTATTTTGAGATAAAAGAAGAGAAATGATGAAAATATAGAATTTAATTTAAAATATCCCTGAAGAAAATTTCAATAGCGACGCCAAGTGCGAAGGGTTAATAATAAAAAAGTTTGTTAAAGTCAAAGATTTTTCTTTTGACTGAATTTTTGTTCCGATTCGATTCGTCTCGGTCTACCGTACCATTTTTCGAGGCGTATTGTTCGAGGCGATTTTTCAGAAGGTGTATCTCATAGCGTTCTTTTTGAGTAGGTTGGAAACGCGGCGCACTCGCGTGCAGCTGGCGCCAAGTAGAAAGCACGTGTCTCGCGCAAATGGAGGAACAAGTCGCGCTGGGAGATATGTAGGTGAACAATGTTTTGATATCAGTTTCTGAGGGTTTTAAATCGTGGTTACGGTTTATGGAGTACTGTGGTGGGCAGTTGACGTTAGTTGTAAAAGTGTTCACAAGTGTTCAAGTATTTTTTTTTTAATGGCTATGTTGGGTTAAACTATGGTAATTATTGGGTCAATGGGAAGCTTGAACAAGAAAAGATTTTTAGTTTAAGTTTCGTATGGTAATCGAATATTTTCTAGATTTTATTTTGATCAGCTGATAATAATATTTTTTAATATACTCTGTATTATATTTATTATTTGCAGTACCTTGTATTTTTAGTGATTTATAGGTGGAACATTGTGAATTAAATTAAATTAAATTCGTGTACGAACGTTTTTAAATGAATTATAAGGGAATTGAATGAAAGGTTTGCCAGAATTCTACATTTGGCTTCTTAATCTATTCTAAGAGACTGTGTCGTGCTTCGATATCGGGTATACTATTTAGTACGAGGAAATCGTTACGTCTTGTACACATCGTTAATCAGAGGATTAATATAATATTTGTTCTACGTCGAATAACATCATCGAAGCGATTCGTAGAATTGTTTAACTTCTTTGGAAGCAACTAGATCACGGTTCTCATATCAAGCCGCGTTTAATTCCGCGAATAGAAACGGGAAATAAAAGGATAAATAAAAGGAATCCTTATTTTGCTTTCTTCGGTTTCTATCGGTTTAAAATTAATAGAATACAATTAAGCTAAAGATCAAACCACTGTTTCCCAACTGTAATTAACTCCTTCGCCTACAATATCGTGTGAGAAGCGTGGTACGTCGTTCAGGCTACACGAGACAAACACTTACTAATTTTCTTGGCCGCATTCGGACGTGCAAATATATTTTCTTGTAAAAATATTAGAAAGGTATCCTTAAAAATGTCATCAAAAAGAACAGTACAGTAAAAGTTCTGTTAAGATCAGAAACAGTGACTTGATAAATATTTTAAACAGTGATAGTCACAGTAACTTGGAACTCTCAGCCAAACTTGGACTCAATAAAATGGCTCGACGTGTAACCGACCTTAATATTGTTTAAGGCACACGCTATTGGAACTTAACTCTTTCGCAACGCGGCGGTTCAGTCCGCAGAAAAGGGACTTTTCTTTAAAACAATATACTCGTAACTTCTACATAAGAGATATAAACTTAGTTAACGGGTATACAAAGTTTCCGATTAACAATTGAACACAGCCAAAGAATTTAATTCGGCGCTCGTCTCCGCGGGTTATCCTGTGGACGCCGGATATATCCAACGTTAGAAGCGAAAGGGTTAAATCGTAACGCAAGGAGTTAACATAAAAAAAAAAAAAAAAAAAAGAAAAGTTAAGACATCAAATTTACAATGTCTCCTATTCGACTCGATATCTCGAGTTTATCCAAGTTTGTCGCGTACTAAACTGTGAAAGGGTTGAACAAAACACTACCAATTAACCTTTATCCTCGTACCACTCCTTTAGCCGACTATCCAACAACCTCCACCTACCTATCGCAAACATTTTTCCCCCTTTCTCCGCCCAGCATCCCAATCATTCCACACCATCTACACAAAGATAGATCCATATCCCCCGTAGCGTGTAGAACCCAGCCAGGGAAAATCCCCTTAGCGTGCTCGAGCGCCAGTTAATCGTCGGATCATGCAANATATCCAACGTTAGAAGGGAAAGGGTTAAATCGTAACGCAAGGAGTTAACATAAAAAAAAAAAAAAAAAAAGAAAAGTTAAGACATCAAATTTACAATGTCTCCTATTCGACTCGATATCTCGAGTTTATCCAAGTTTGTCGCGTACTAAACTGTGAAAGGGTTGAACAAAACACTACCAATTAACCTTTATCCTCGTACCACTCCTTTAGCCGACTATCCAACAACCTCCACCTACCTATCGCAAACATTTTTCCCCCTTTCTCCGCCCAGCATCCCAATCATTCCACACCATCTACACAAAGATAGATCCATATCCCCCGTAGCGTGTAGAACCCAGCCAGGGAAAATCCCCTTAGCGTGCTCGAGCGCCAGTTAATCGTCGGATCATGCAAGTTTCCAGTCGTCGAGTCAGCCCGAGGAATCTCTGGCGATTTGTTCGAATCTCGGTGTAATCCGGTCGTCGCGCCACGACTCTTGTTCATCGTGGCCGTTTAAAGGTCGCGTTGTTTCGCCAGCCAGCGAAATGTCGAGCCTCTCCCTTCGGCCGGTCATACTTCTTCCAGGCAGAGCTGCACCACCGTTCATAATTTATTCGATAGAGATTTTATATTTCACTGGTTTAACGGTACGGGTAAAAGAGGAGCGTAAAACGGTGAAAAGGATCGATTCGTGGATTCTTTCTTGCGTTAATTTTATAAATTCGCTGTGGCGGATTTTTTTATTTTTTTTATTTTTCGTGATTCTTTGTACAATGTATGGATAAAGGTTCGGGTTAGGTTCAGTCTTTCTTGTGTTATGTATTTTTTTCTGTCTCCCGTTTTGATTTGGTTTGGTAGATATAAATGTAATTAGTGTTAAAGCACTATAATATTATCGATCACCATTTTCTTTTAAAATCGCTTTGAAATTATTATCGCGATCCTAGAAATACAAGCTTTCTAGAAAACGGACCATTTTTCAAATCGCTTCGAAACTATTATCGCGATCCTAGAAATATTTATAAGCTTTCTAGAAAACGGTCCACACCTCAACATGATCAACTGACTAAACAAAAATTCTTTTTTAATTCATTTTTAAACCTACATTCAAGTTAACAACCTAATGGTCCCTAATAAATACCGTAAGATCAGAACGGATATATTTTCTAGTCGCGTAAATTAAAGAACAAGCGCGTATCTCTGAAACCTCCGTCGTTAAAGCACGAGAAACTATCGGTGAAAGAAAACAAGAAAGAAAAAGGAAAAAAAGTTTAAAACACGCTCTTCCCCCGAAATAAAATTATAATCACGACATCATTTCCTAACGTCTTACGTATTCAATTTTCTTCTCGTGTACCTGCGTTACCTCGCCTCTTCTTCGAAAGAAGACGAACCGGAAGCGGTGGGAGGGGCAGAGGAAGGCCTCTGATCGTGAGAGAGCGCGGGAAACGACAGGCAGGTTCTCGAATCTAACGCCGTTCCTCGTAAAGCAACAGATCGCCTCGTATAAAATAAAAGGGGACAGATTAACGGCCGTGAACGTGGGGCCTGCTCTCTCATGCGTGTGCATGCACACACGAGACCCGTGCGCGCGATTAGACGTGTGCATGGCCCTCCCACGCGCCATTGCCTCCCTCTTCCTCTTTCTCTGTTCGTCTTCCTGTTCGACGCTTCGAGAGTATCATGTGTTCCCGCGAATTTAATTGCCTCCATAAATATCGCGGGCCTTCCTTGGGCGAGTAACGCTGAAATACGACGGAGGATGCGGTCCTAACCCCTTCTCCGTCCAAGTTCTTCCCGCTGGGTATTCGCGATGAGAGAAAAAGTGTATCGTTCAACGGGAAGATGGTGGACGATGGTGTCGAGAAGCTGAATTTCAATACGAAACTCGATATCTTCCAATCTTCTTAATTAACAAGCAAAAGTTGTTCGAACATGTGGCGCTTCCAGCCTTCTTTACGTCCAATTTTCAGTTATAAACACACAGCGCGTTCGGGTTCTGGCGAAATTCCAGTGACTCGTGTTCTCTCCGCGGCCTTTGCGATAGCGTACAGTCACCTTCCTCAACTTCCGTTCGACCGGAACAAACTGTTTACCGAGAATCGGTGACCCGTCCACTCGTTTCGATCCCCGTTTCGCGGACCTTGGAAGCTTCCGTTCATCCGTGTCGGCCGGAAGCCACGAAAATTTACTGGCTCCACGTGCCGCGAAAGAATCGTTACCCTCTCGTGGGTTTCCGTTTCGCGGCGATTCATGCTACACGTATTAATATTTCAAATTTTGTTTACCCTAATTCTTTGTAAGATTCTCGAGAAATTCATTGAATCGAATGGTATTATCCGAGACTTCGCAACGATTAAAAAATAGGGAAGATTTTTTCATATTTTTTATATATATATATATATTGTTGATCGAACAAGTTTCATAAATTTGATCGATACTTTTGCTAAATCTTGAGTGTTCGGTAAAGAGAAAATTTTCTGTTTACTTTGGTAATTTATAATATTCGCGAAACGAGGTTTCACGGTGGTTAAAAAATGACGAATTTTTATAAGGCTAGACTGTTGAGTAAACAGAGTTTATAAATATTCTCGTAAATCTTGAGACGCAACACAACTCACAGAGCTCCTAATATTCTATAATTTGATTTTGATCTTTTATTATTAATTTATTATATATTATATATTATTATATATTATTATAATTATTATAAAATTATTATTTTATTATTTTATTATTAATTATTATTATTATAGTATTATTATAGATCTCGTAAAAGTAAAATCTCCTAAAAGCACGAAAACAATAATTCTGTTCCAGAGAGGTGTGCGTGGACGAAGGCCAACAATTATCACTCGCTCATGGCTGTCAATTCTACGAGGTCAGCGCGGCGGAGAGTCCTGCGGGGGCGGCATTGGCCTTCCAGGCGCTCCTCCGAGAGGCAAGGTCGGTGCAACTGCTCCGAGCTCTTCCTATTCGCCGGAAGTTGGGCGTTCACTCGGTGTCGAGGGTGCTCGGCACAATATTCGGCAAAAATACCACGAAGGACCGCAAAAAGAGGCCCTCGTTGAGCATATGACGCCTCCTCTGCGCCCTCCTCCTCGGAGGTCGTGACGAACCCGGCAGAAGAACCGACGTGGTCGTTCTCAGCAGCAACGTCTACTCGAACCGCTGACGAGGACATGGAAAACGATTATCCGACGGACATTTAACCGATCAAAAGTGACCAAATCTTCTTCGAGAAGAAAGAAGAAGAGGAAGAAGAACGTTTTCGGTGTCTTCTTGACGAACCAGTTCCTGGCGTCTTGATCCGTTCAAGATGATTCAGTGGACGAAGGACGTTGTCTGACGGACACGTAAGAGAATCTATCATCTCTCAGAAGAAGCTTCGAGTCGCGAACGTAGGAGAAAAGTGTCGTTTTTTAACGAACGAACGCCACCATTTCGTACCTCTGACAAGCAAAATTGAAGCTTCTCGAAGGATTTAAGGTAAAAGTGATAATACAAGGATTTCTACATCTTGAAAACGAGGCTTCCGCAGTCACGATCAATCCATCCTGTCCAAAAAATTTATAATCTGTTACGCATTCCAGGAAGCGCAAGAATTTTCCGTGCGAGCTCTCACAGTGAAAAATCTGTTCACTCTGGAACTTACACCGCTTCTCGCTTGTACGCTACAGATTTCCAGCGTCTGTCGCTTCAATATACTTAAAAGAAAAATAAATAAGGAAATAAGAAAGAAAAATGAAATTCGAATATTGAATTAAAAAGAATATGGCCGAAACCCAGAAAGTGACTACAAACTCTCGGTCGGTGATACACCGAATAAACGGAAGCAAAGGAAAACGCTTTAATTGAAGATATAGACCAAGACTTTGCCAAGTCCTTTTTCCCCTAATGTCTAAAAAAATACGCATTGGAAGCTTCATTTTTGCTCGGCAGAGCTACACCACGTTCGTCGTTGCTTAGAGGGAGGGAGAGGGTGCAGGAGGCGCGTATCCAGCGAACACACCAGCTCCGTTTTACGCGGCGCGCAAGAACTCCGGGAGTTCGATCGGGAAACGAGAGAATCGACGGCTGGAGAAAATGGCCGTTTGACTGGCATTTGCGTGAGATCCTTGCGCAGAGACGTTTTCGTTCGACATCCGGCAGAGACACTCGTGAGAACAGTGAATCGAGGGGGCCGTGTGAAAGACTGCCGTGGAAACGACGACGAACGGCCTCGTGAAATCGGGCCAGGAACCGAGCAGTGATTACCCGATTATCCGTTCGTCGTGTGCTTCGTGTTCGTTTTTCTTCTTTTCTTCGTTTTTTCGTTTTTTTTTATCCCCCCCTTTCTATCTTCGAGTTCTTAAAGAGATCGAATCGCGTCTCCTTCGGAAGCGAGTCCTCGATGATTCGATGATTCGAGGATGCTGTACGCGGGTGCAACTGCTGTTCCTGAACGTTGTAGCTTTAAGCGTGACCGAAAGTTGAGGGGACTCTTATCAGGGTGTTTCTTGGAATCGATATTGGTTCAAGGGTGCAGTTTAGTTCGTAGCTACCCCAAAAAAGGAATTTATCAAGGAATTTTTTTATTTTTTCTTCGCAAGTAATTAATAATTAACAGTAGTATTCGAGTTGTCTTTTTGGTTGCTTTTTTTTATTTATATCTTTCGGGGATGTTGTTAAATATTTTGAGTAAAATTCAGATGTAAATTATACATCATATGGAAGTTGGAGAATTTTTGTTTTACAAATTAGACTGAACTCTTAAAATGGTGAATCGTGAGAAATTTGCTGGCTATTGGAGATTTTTTTGTTTCGTTTATTTATTTGCTTCGAGTAAAGCGGGTTTCGGATAAGTTGAATATACTCGAGGATATTTTTGAAGTTGGAAGGTTGATCGAATGGATTACTGTTACGAGAAAAACTGCACGAGCGTCGAAAAGGACGTTGACACGCATTTTATTTCGAGTGAAATAATGTAAAACGTGGAGAATCTCGATGGAAAGTATGCTGTATCAATATTCTATTTATTTTCCAGTCTGATGTATCTTTTCTCACTTCCACTTTCTTCTTTATATACACGATATTGAAAAAATCACGTGGAAAAATCTTCAATATAATTTTAAATGTTAATCAATTTTAATAGCTTCGAAGTATATAAAATTTTTTTTTGGAGTAGAAATTAAAAGAAACTGTACTTATATCGAAACCCAACCAATTTTCTTAATTCCAAATTAATGTAGATATTAATAGCAATTTTGTGTTATTTTGATTAATTTTTCAATCAACAATTTTATAGAATTACATATTTATAAATTCTTAAATTCCAAGCTTTGAGCTATCAGCGTTTATTCGAGAAATGTTCAGTCTTCGTGTCTTGTGCAGGCATCGAAATCACCAGTCTCCTTCGAATTTCTAACGCTCGTGTAATTTATCGAACACACGCGCTAAAAGAAGCTTTTGCCAGCTCGAAGTCTCGCTTTAACCCTTCACCGATCCCTTCTGGTAACAGTAAAAAAAAATGGTGTCCAGATTCTGAGCAGAATTCATGGTTATCGAAGACAAGTCGGGTGTAATTCACCGTTTTCCATCTGCCGTACCGCATAACGATTAAACGGCCAGCTCTGACGCTCGTGGCCATTAAAAAGAATCGTAAAGCGATGGTTAATGTCTTCTATCGTAAAGTCAAGTGTCTCTGTAAAATTATGACTGTCAATTTGCACTCCGATCGTATAAAACGAATTAGGTAGTTCTAATTGCTCGTCACCGTTTTATGAATGTTTAGTTTCTGCAGATATCTCGGTGAAAATAATTGGAAAATTAGCTACTAGTATACTATAATTTATATATCTGGTATAAATATTATTATACGAAGGCACGGTAGATATTTTTATTCTCAAAGCATTATAAAATTTTTAGAATATCTTCATCTCAATTTCTTTGATTATTAAGATCAGAATTTTTTTTTTTTAATATTCTGGACTCAGTTTCTGTAATTATTATGAGAACTAGAATTTTTTAATATTCTGAACTCAGTTTCTATAATTAATACGAAAGCTAGAATTGTTTAATATTCTGAACTCAGGTTCANACGGTAGATATTTTTATTCTCAAAGCATTATAAAATTTTTAGAATATCTTCATCTCAATTTCTTTGATTATTAAGATCAGAATTTTTTTTTTTTAATATTCTGGACTCAGTTTCTGTAACGAATTAAGAATAAAAGAAGGTTTGATACGAATTTAATTTTTCTTATAATTAATACGAAAGCTAGAATTGTTTAATATTCTGAACTCAGTTTCTATAATTATTACGAAAACTACAATTTTTTAATATTCTGATCTCAGTTTCTATAATTAATACGAAAACTAGAATTTTTTAAAACTATTCCAAGCGCAATTTTTCTCAAAAATATTCCGATTACAATTTTTTGAAATTTATATCGAATTTCTTCATCTACTTCGGAAATAAATTTTACAGCGACACTGGCATATGCTCGATGATTAAACGAAATTATAAACAAACAAAATTAAGGGAGATCTCGAGCTTTAAAAGCGTGATACACTCCTGATGAGAGGATTCCTCATTTCACGCGTGATATTATCGTTCGCGTTCGGTTTGTCACCAAGAAAGCGACAAGCTTCGCAGATTCTGAGCTCGTTTCTCCGTCGCGGAACCGGAAACGAGCAGTGAGCGCGGGGACTGGCGCCGCGTTCGAAACGAAACCCGATAGTCTTTCAAATTTCGCAGCCTCCGTCGAGTGAAGAACGTTCACTCTCGCGGATAGCGCTGCAATTTCGATTCGATCGCGCTTTGTCTTCTAAAAAATAGAAGACTGTACCTTGTTACGAGCGACCGAGGCGCGTGAATCTTTGTGGAATTGTTCGACAGTCGTGAAACGAGAAGAAATAAAAAAAAAACCATGCGATAATCAGTTGCGATCTTCATTTCTTAAGCATCGCTTTTGAAATTAAAATTTATCTTTCTTTAGAATTTGTGGATGCAACTGGCTGCTTTTAAAATATTTAATTCTTAATTTTTTGGCGATACAGATTGCTTGTATATATATTTTTTTTAATTTGTCGAGCTTATTTTGAAATAAAAATAGAACAAATGATTAGATGGAGCAATTAAACGACAAATAATTGTTATTTCTTTGACATAATTGTACCTCAGAAACACAGTTCTATCATATTATTTTTTAAAGATGTGAAAACAAACACTCTATAAAATCTTACGAAATTCTTAATAAACGTTCTACCGTTACACAAGGTGAATTTAACGATTCGTTTCCTTATACCTAATTAAAAATTCAAGGTCTTAAATGAGGAGTTACAGTCATCTCATAATTCTTTCCATAATTTCTAATATCTCGTAAAGTATTCACTTTCCAATCATTTTAATTTCAACAATAATAATAAATAACCCATGTAACAACCCATATAATAACCTATTCGGGTTGATGCAACTTTAAATTTAAATTAAA
>SMSQ01026207.1:86260-98490 GCA_019453375.1 Ctenoplectra terminalis
CAACCAAAAAAAAACAAAAAAAAAAAAAAAAAAAAAAAAAAAAAAAAAAAAAAAAAAAAAAAAAAAAAAAAAAAAAAAAAAAAAAAAAAAAAAAAGAAAGAAAGAAAGAAGAAAAGAAAAATAATTAAAAAGTTTCCAAATCGCATTCTACACTTTCGTATACTCGCAACTCTGCTCGTTTCAAACTGCCACAATTCCAAGCTAAGAACATAATACCCTTAAACCGAAACGAGACGCGGGTCTCCGTTCTCGAGATCGAACTTCCGGCTTCCGAGCAATCGATTCGACAACCTTAATGTTCCTACTGAAAGTAGCCTAAGTGTACATAGCGCACATACATTCGCCGAATGTAGAACTCTCGAGGTGTGACTCGAGGATTCGTTCGATGCATAGATTCGTAAGTTGAAACAAATACAGGAAACGGGAAGTGCGAGAAGTGTCCAGCGTAGCAACGATTGCAAAGCTCTTTTGTTTCAACGGTGAAAGAGAAAAAGAGAAGTCACACAAGATATCTCGATCTTTTACGACGATTATTAGACTGCGGATTTATATGCAAATTCATACCTTCCTGAATATAATTAATAAAAGAAAAAGAAAAATAGTTTTATTCGGTAAATATTATTTAAATGTAATTTAAATGTAAAAACAATAATATTTTTGTGCATTTAACTCTTTGCAAGGAAGAATTGTGACATCGTACGCGGAAAAATATTAACCAAAATAAAACACAACTATTAAAATTTCTGAAATATACCAAGTTTCTCCGTAAGCTGTAAATATTGTTTTCTACAGACTGATTCGCTAATAACCAAACTTAATGGTTGGCGCAACTTAGAATAAAAAATTAAAAGAAAACAAAATACGTTTGCAGTCGAGAGCGGAAATATTCTCGAGACGATAGTTTCATTATTTATCGGATGTGAGTTTTCTAAATCTCTTGAAAAATGAATATTGAATTAATTTAGAATTCTTCGGATATCTGCTAATTAAAGAAAAATAGTTTGAAATAAAAAGAAGAAATAAATTTCAGAATTTCTTTCAACCTCGAAGAATTAACACTAAAACTAGCAAAACAGTAAAATAACTGGTTCCTAATTTTCAATAAAAATTCTATAAACCGTTAACAATTCTGAATATTTTTCGCGATCTTCCGTAAAATATATTAAACATTTTTATCTCTGTCGCGTTACGTATTTTTTCAAATATCTATCATTGTGATTTCTTTGGAACAAAATAAATACACTTTAATCGTCGACAGTTTTAGCGTTGAATCTTCAACAAACGCATAAAAATTCGCAGTCTATCGATGATAAGTAAATAGGAACGAAGCGAACAGCACCGATTCGTATCGCTGGCTCTTCTCGTCGCGAATTCGTATTTTCGTTCGCTTTCTCTCCGTGAAGAAACAACCGCCATTACAGATCGGAGCATTTTTTGTAAAAAAGAAAAAGGAGAAAAAAAGATTGTTTTTTTTTTTTTTTTCTACGGTTATAGTAAACACCCGACTAAGGTCGTGTTTTTAAGGTTCTTAAGCGTAAGTCATGTTGTATGTATAGTTCTTTCAGTGCCTTTCGTATTGTCTCTAGTGTTGAGTGTACGAGAGTTCATTCGGGATCGCGAATTCACCTTTTCTCGACCATTTCTCATAAATATTAATTTAAGATCGACTGAAAAACACTGTGAACGTGTACACGACCCATGTTTTGTAATTACGATACCGTTTAAGAATTGTAAGTCCTGTATGTTACGAACTTGAGCGAAAGAAGGATCGTAAGATACCTGTTTTTTTAATTTTATAATGCAACGATGTTGAGATATTTTTTTCACGGTCGAACCTTATTTTTTTCGTTTAGGATCGTTGGAATTTTTTGATCCAGAGTTCTTGCTTCGACTTAATCTCAATCGTAACATGCAAGAATTGTGATTTTTTGGGTGGTTTTGTAGTTACGAAACGCGACGTGTAAACTGTTGTAAAAAAATTTGGAATCACGTTCGACGCTATCCGGTATCGAGTAATTATTGTAATCAGCAATGTAATTTCTAGTAACTGAACAACTATAGACAGAGAATTCTTTTCAAAGTATAGCTAAGAATTTATAAAATTGTAACTTCATCGCTCGAATTCACAGAAAAAGAAAAATCATTCGCTTCGTTAAAAAAAAATAATAATTTATATCGTATATAACAACTTGATTCGTAATGAAAAATTAAACGGGAAATGATGGACCGAGGAGAACGGAGAGATAAAATAATTTCAAATTTTTTGACAGCGGTATACACCATTTTTATTATTATTCCTTTAATAAGATTTCTCTTCGATTTTTGTATTTTTGTACCCTCGCTGGAATACGTTTTTTTTCTTTTTGTAAATAGAACAGCGGTGTAAGTGGAACGATAAATATTTGTAAATACACCACGAAGTTGATGATCTTCCACTGAACGCGCTGAAATTGCGTTTGCGGTGAAAGAGAACAGAAAAAGGAGGAAAGAAAAGGTTTATTCGCGAACCACGTAACCGAGGGATGAGAGTATGTGCTTCCAGAGCGTGCCTAAATAAAAAAAAATATAAAAAAAACAAAAAAAAAAAAAATATCGATACATTCCAAAACGTGTGAAATCTACGAGATAAATCTATAAAACGAGCGTGAGTGTGTCATGCGATTTTCCGAATTCTGGCCGATACCAATCGCTGTATTTTAAGTGCTAGTCACTTGTTATCGTAAATTGAGAAAGAATAAAATTCTTTTGTTAAATTTTCTGAGAATTTCATTCACCCGGCGAGAAAAACCCTTCCTAAATCATTATTATTTTTCTCTCCAACAAATATTAAATTATCCCATAAACAGTATGTTTTTTTCTCTTCGAAAAGGGCGAAAGAAAAAATTTATTTATAATTATTTTTCAAGAAGCTCGCCATTTTCTTCGACAATTTTTCAATCGCTATTTTAACACACTGTTCTATTTCAGTCTCAATTTTTAAAAATACTCGTATTATTTATGGAATGACCTAATACGAACGACATCACGCGTATTTGGAATACAAAGATCAAAATGGCGTCCACGAGACTTGCGAAGTTTTAAGTCATGCATAAACCGCATAAAATGAAAAATTCTTGACAATTTTATTTATTATTTATGCAGATGTTCCAACGAGCAGAACAAATTGTTTACTAATTTTTTTTATGTTTAACTTGAATTGAAACTTGTGAAAATGTGTTTAGGGATAGCATTTAGGCGACGGAGGGTTAAATTTCTTCCTGTTTTCTATCACGAGAGTGTTCAGTCTTTCTTTTACGGAATTCAAAGGAGACACTTTCTCTTGGGATAGTGATTCGTGAAATATAGATCCAGTAGCCTGTTCAATGGATCGTACGAGTACGTGCTCTTTTTATTTTTTCTTTATTTTTGTTTCAATTTAAGAGATCTGCGTTAGCCGAGACAATGCTTCTTCAAGGAAGCTAATTCACGGTCGACTAGTTGTAGCACCATTTTTCTCGTCGGTAAGTAATGAATGGTAATTTTAAATTGCAAGAATCTTTTGTATTAGTCTTCGGGGAGCCACTTTCTCTTGGGACGCATGTTTTATAAACGCACAGTGGGTTCGTTCGTCGCTTATAGATTATAATGGCTCTTTTTGCATTTTTAAGGACACTTATTCTCCAGGAATTTTACATGTTACAAAACACACCTTTAACCATATATTTTGACCATATTTTGCTTTCATCGTTACTTTTAACCTTTTTAAAAAAATCATAAAAAAATTCTCCAAAGTGCGCAACTGACAATTTACAAAATTTGTAAGAAAAATTACCAATGATTTAAGCGCTCCAGTACTTACAGTGTTAATTATACACTGAACTCTACACCGAACTACGCTCGCTCTCCTATTGGTGTCAGCGTCTTTCGTTAATAACTCGATAGCAAAGTCGAATTTGACATTTTCGCAAAGGAAAGAGTTGCTTGAAATCATCTCTGGCTACTTCACAGCATCTGCGACACCCTGTAGAATTGATAGACTCCAAATATTTCTCGAGCGTAAAAGATTAAAAATGTCAGACTTCCCGATGCCTCGCCAAAACAGAATTAAGACGACTCGCTGATATCGGAAGATACCAGTATGTTAAAGTAAAACAGGTATTAAAACCCTCCATCGAGAAAAAAAGGTGTCGCCTTCTCCCACACGGTAAAACGTTTTGAAAAAATCCAAACGAAATTAACCAGCGTACCTGAAGAAGGTAAACCGCAACATGTTTAGATAATAAGAATCGACGGTGCCTAAATTTATAAGCCAGCGCGTGAGGTGTAAATGGATCCAGGCAGGACGTAGGTCCTGGTTTAATTTTTCTTCTCAAACGCGTACATTTGTCACGTTTCTTTTTCAAAAAGACTACTTCTTTATTACATATCCCTCAACACGGTATAACGATGCACTGACCGAATAACTAGCGATTCGGGCCAAGGTTTCGGGTGCAACACGTGTTTGTCAGCCGTGATACAGAAATAAAATACGGCCACCGTCGCTCCCGACGCGTGCATTCGCTCCCGACTACGCCGCGATAACTCGTCGCGGGCAATATCGTTTGTCAATGAAGCTGTAGAAAAAAAAAAAAAAAGAAAGAGAAGATCGAGCGCGCCGGGTTGGGCAAGGAAAAAGCGTGCAGAAATAAGCGGGCCAGAGATTCGGCTTCCCCGCTGAGTGAATCACGGATCGTTAATAAATTTCGGTGAAAAAGAAACGCTCTCGCATCCGACGTCTTGAGCTGCAAAAAAAAAAGACTCTCGCGCTCGCAAAAAAAAGAAAGAAAAACGAGCTTTTGTTCGAGCTCTCGGTAAAGGACTTTTGGTTTCAAAGATTAATATATATTTTTTTTTTTTTTTGGTAAAAGAACCGTGTGATGGATTTTATTAATTAATTGGTAACCGATGCTTCAATCGATAAATAAAGTGTGTTATGTGGGGGTTTGTGAAATGGAATTATTGTTATATGTCGACTGTTGAGTTGATAAGGATGAGGATAGTATTGAAAGTTAAGATTTATTTGGTTAATAAATGTGATTTCAGAATGAAATAAGGGTTTTATGTATCTGTATCACTTTTAGCAGTTCGATCGAGGAATAATGTATTCCTAATATTTTTTAATTAATATTTGTGATGCAAGGAACATTTGCTATATCGTAGGAGGATAGGACAGTTGGGATAAATTGTGACAAAAAGTATCAGAAGTTGGAATAAAAGTTCTCGATACTTAGCTTATAGTTACTATCCAACAATGTGATCCATACAAATAAAATATAAAAAGAATAAAGGCGTACTTTATAAAGATAAGACAACCAAACGAAATTGTGAGAAGTAATACTGAAACGTTAAAGAAGAACAAAAATTCCTAATAACGAGCTTATACTCACTATCGAGCAACGTGACCTACGCTAAAAAAATACAAAAAATTAAATCTTAACTTAAATTTTGTATTTTCCACAATTAAATTTTTCTTTCATTCTAACACAACACAAACTAATCAAATAAATAAGAAATCGTAAATATTTACACTTTTTTTTCTTTCCAGAACAATACTTCAAGTTTTCACAACAATCTTGTGAAACTTAAAAAATTTTTGAAATGCAAAGGGTTAAGGAAAAAAAAAAGTTCCTAATAACGAGTTTATGTTCACCATCGAGAAACGCGAACCATATCGATAAAATAGCAATTTTTTTAGACCGAAACACGCAAATTGGAGTGTCGTTGGTCAACATCGGGACAACATCGTGCCCTCGCGGCGGATCGCACCGTTTCGTGGCGATAAATCGAGCACGAGCATCGTTTTATCGGCGTACTTGGCTCGTTTGTCTTGTCCGCGACAAAATGGCGAACGGCCGCGGTAATATGAGCAGCCACGGCCCACGGGGAATTTTCTACCGACCACTGGAACGAGTCCAGCACCCCTGGAAATCCTAAACCCGATCACGTTTTCAAGCCTTGTATCTGTCGCCTTGTAACATCGAGATCGTTGAAACGAGCCCCCCTCTGGTTGGAAAATCGCGAATGGAATCGCTGTTTCGACGCGTGTTCGGTGTCTGGTTCGGATGAAAGTTGGTGGTTGTGATACTTTTCGTTGTAGAATTTAATTAATTTCTGGAGAAGAATTTCTAGATCCTTGTTAGAGTACGCTCGGGTTAATTGAATAGAAATCGGTGGTGTAGGATTAACGAAACACCGACCAATTTCTTCTCCGTTCTTTTTAAATTACTCGAAATTAAATGAAACAGTGTAACTGATCGGCGATTGAAATTATTTGCAAGAAATGTTGAAAGTTAACACGATTCCACAGTCTAATTTTCTTGGATGTATTCTGGTAATTGTTAAGATAACGCATGACCGAATTTTTATGCATTCGTAGGAAATCTAACGATGTGAAATTAGAAAAAATGCACACGATACGAAACAATATCCAAGTTACAGTCTTTTGTATATTTGCTAGATGGAATAATTTCTTATTCAAATTCCACATTTTTTACTATATTCTCAAAAATAGCTTCCGTAAAAATCCGCGGTCTATTCACGACCCATTTTCTCCAATACACCGAAGCACTTTCAATCAAATCTTTACCTACTACTCTACTAATAGTGTCAAACAAACCAGCACACTATTTTTCTTATCATAAACCACCTAGAAAAAGGAAAGAAAAAATTACAGGTGTAAAAAATAAAAAAAACCGAATCCTAATTTCTGTTCTCCCAATCTAGACCCTATTCAACACATCCAATCGCTTTTATAGAGGTAACCATAAGAAGTTCGATCAAAGTTGCTTTCTTAGATCCTGAAGAAACCGGTCGAAATAGAGATAACTCGTTTGTTAACCGATTCGTGTTATTAAAACGTCGATTATCGAGATCTGCTTAAACCGATCTCTTCCCACGAAGAAACCTACGAATCCCCCTTCCTGAAACCGTCGCTCGTGCGCTCCCTCTGTTTCCTGGCTAATTAATGGCGCGCTTGGTCGCGATTAGAAATTCAGAGTGAGCCCGCCGCCGACCGGCAATGACCACCTGCCGATCACGATCCTAGAGGCCGCTTTCGACAAGGACGATAACGCCGTGCGACCACCGTGAAAAACGACGGGGGACAGAGAAAGGGAGCTTGCTGGTCGAAAAGAGACGAGCTCCAGGATCTCTGGCGATGTTTGCATGGCGAAAGCGACCGAACGGAGCGGTTTCCACAAGCGTTACTCGACTCGACGGTGAAAACGATGCCTAGCCGATATATTCCCTGCCCCCGCTTCAGTCAGCCAGCTTCCTGCCTGGATAAATCCGTTTCGAGATCTCCGGGGCAGAGAGATCGATGGTGATCGCGTTTGGCGAAGGGTTACAAGGTTGCTTTATGAGGTATCGTGGGAATGAGAATCTCGAATGAATATTCATAGCGAATGACTGATTGCGAGCATCGATTACGAAGAAGACTCAAGCTCAGAGTAACATTGTCTGCGGATGGTCTGCATATATTATTTGTGGACAGTCAGCGAATTGCTTGCGGATGTCGTTTGTCCGTATCTAATGGACAATTTTCATCCCATCTATTTTGTAAATAATTTAATGTTTCTGGCTACGGTGAAACTTTGGTAGTTGTACAAAAATTCGTGCGGGTATGGAGGTTCTATCGTATATCGATAAAGTTACTTGTACGATTTATGGAGAGTTTCTAGCGACACAAACTGAGTTATGTATAAGGATCGTTAATTAACAAGCAATTACAACTTTGCCTGTCGCGAACCGAAAATTCTGGTTCTACCACGGTTCTACTGCATATCAATGAGAAAGTTACCGCCACGGTTTGTGAAACGTTGCACTGACACTAACCGAGCAATTTACAACGATCATTAGCTAACAATCAATCATAACTTTTTCTGTTGAAAATAAACAAAATTGTGGTTCTACCACGATTATACTGTATATCGAGTAAAGTTATTGGTACGATTTGTAGATCATAATATCGATCGTACCTACGGTACCATTCTACCGACACGAAGCGAGAAATTTACTGCAATCATTAGTTAAAAATGAATCACAGCTTTTCCTGTTGTAAATAAACAAAATTCTGGTTCTACCACGATACAAGTAAAGTTACCGCCACGATTTATGGATCATAATAGCAATCATACCTACGATACCATTCTACCGACACTAATCAAGCAATGTATCGCAATCATCAGTTAAAAATGAATCTCAATTTTTCCCGTCGCAAGTAAACAAAATTCTGGTTCTACCACGATTATATTGTATATCAAGTGAAGTTACCGCCACGATTTGTAGATCATAATAGCAACCATACCTACGATACCATTCTACCGACACGAAGCGAGCAATATACCGCAATCATTAGTTAACAATCAATCATAACTTTTCCCTCGGTAAGTAAACAAAATTGCGGTTATGGATGGTTAAGCTCCGCGTCAAAAGGAGGTGCGAGTAAACGGTATTCCCCGGTGGACGCGTGCACCAGCCACGAGGACGGCGAACACGTTACACGCCGCATGGTCGGCGGATGGTCGTGACTGCCAAGGTCGTAGGTCGGCTCGCTGCACCTTGCACCTTCAGCTTGGAAGACAGGAACCAGCCGCGGCGTGTCTGGCCTCGGGCGAGAGTTGAAATTTAATACATGCGCATAACTCTCGATACTCGTTCCTTGCCCGAGGGATTCGTCCCTCTGGTGTGCTCGAATCCACCTGGGGGAAACCTCGGTGGATTATCGTGCTTCGGAGGGTTCCATGGGGTCAGCTTGAGCTCGGCAACGATCTGCCTCGAGGCTGTTGCATGTGTTCACTGGGCTACGTGGTTGATTTGCACGCTTTTGTCCGGTGGAATTGTGCACCGGAGTTGGGGTGTTGTGGATATGGCAGGTTGGTCTTTTGGTTTTGGTAGTCAAATGAAGAGCGGTTGGAGAGGCGGTTGAAGGGTTGGAAGCTGGTGTGCGTGCATGTTTGTATCGTAGATAGGTAATGGGGAGGTTTTAGTCAGGGTTGTTTGAAGGTGCTTCAGAGATTTCGAATATAAGAAAATTGTTTTCAAATGAAAGAAAAGTGACGAATAGTATGGAGATATGTAAACGTGTTTGGTTGCACTGATAATAGAAGATGAAATAAAAAATGTATTGGAAGGGGAATACAAAAATTGGGAATGTTCGTATCGTAGATAGTTAATTGGGAGGTTTTAGTCAGGGTTGTTTGAAGGTGCTTCAGAGATTTCGAATATAGGAAAATTGTTTATAATGAAAGAAAAGTGACGAATAGTATGGAGATATGTAAACGTGTTTGGTTGCATTGATAATAGAAGATGAAATAAAAAATGTATTGGAAGAGGGATACAAAAATTGGGAAATGTAAGATGGTGACTAAATAACCTTGGTAAATAATTTACTCTGTACGAAAAGAAAAAAGAATATTCGTATTGATTAAGGAATGACCGAATGTTTGGGTTAAGAAATTTTCTAGAAAGAATAATTTCTATCTACAATTTTAATTCAATTGTAGTTTCTATCTAAAGATTTCTAAATGATTCTTTTATTGATTTTTCGTACGGACTGTTAATTTAGTAAAAAGATGCAATTATTTCAAGTTTCACTCGGGATTTTAATTCTCTGTTTATGTTTTTCTAAAAGTCAGACAATTTTTTTTACACCGAATTGAAATAAAATTGTATCAAGCGTATTAACTAAAAATTGCAGTTCTGCTTGATGCAAGGAAAATAAAAAATGAACCAACGGGTTCACAAAAAATTACTGATGTCATAAATGCCGAAGTTATCAGATTCCTCCAGATATCCTCTTACCCCCGTTATCCGCTTCGTATCTATCCTTAGGGTACGATTTGGGCAGATTTTGTTAAGAGGATACTCGCGATGCTATCTCGTAGGTGTAGATTTCTGAACAGAAACCTGAGATAACTTTAAAACGTATTTTATACCTCTTTAAAATAAATTATTAGAATTTTGTTTCTCTCGATACCTTCGAGCAAACTGTCAGCTCAAATCGAAATAATCCAACGCGAAACCAATCGAATAGAACAAACACGAATAAAATCGAATAAGTACAAACTTAATCATCGGTATCACCGAGCTAAATAATATCGATCAAATTTAATTGACCTTCGTTACACACAATCGAATCATTCTCAACCACATCGTCAATCCATTCGAACCAAACGCGTTCAACTCGATTTTCGACTCGAGCTCAATAAATCACTTCAAACATTAACCCCCCGAAGACCACCACTTTCCAATGCCTCTAAAAAATATTTAAATTCCTTTTTTAATTTTAAATCGGTAAAACGAAATCTACAAAATATCGTCGATACTTTAACTTCGCAAAGCGCGATGAAGATTAGTGCAGAGAAATAAACATTTCACTCCGAGGACACCCAGGTCCTCCTCGACTTAATAAAATTCCACAAAAAATTGCCAAATCCACTTCAAATCAATTCCCAATCCAAAGTCAACCGCTCACACATCTCCCACCCAGCCGTCCGATTCCTTTCAGCCATCTTTACGCTTCCAATAAGCTCCCGAGAGTTATTTTTACCGGGACCACTGTCCGTGTAACTTTAAACCCCACAGAATCCACGGTGTCGGTCGTAAAAGGCATAGTCGAGAACACAGTTGACGACAGTTGGAACGAGCCGTGCAGCAGTTCGAGCGGAATTTTCGGCGTCAGACGTATCATTAAGGTAAACGCTCGCCAAAGGTTCGCTTCGGTTAGGTTACGAACCCCTTTTCTCGTCCGGACGATGTCCACGAACGATCTCGTTGCTCCCCGGCGGAAGACGGGGATGAGAAACGATGCCTGAAACGTGGCGCGATAAATCAAGCTCCCGGGTTAACCGTAAACGTCAGAAGCGACGGTCTTTCGTGGCTGGTCATTTTCAACAGGTAATCGTGCTTGATGGGCCTACTCAGAATTCACTAAAACGAGACAAATGCGAGCATCCCGGCTCCAAAGGGAGAGACAGATGGCCATCCACGTGTTCAGAGACGATCGGGGAACCGCGATTTGTCGCGGTATTAACGACATTGTGGTCGCGGCAAGATTTACTGGCTACGCCGTGTGTCGTTTTGCGGATGTAAACGCGAAGACACCTTTGATGGGGTGTGCGGAAGAATTCGAAGTTACCGTTTTCGGACGATACGTAGGAGGTTGAACGGTGTGACGATGCGTTTGAAAGGTGAACTTTGTGCAAGGAATAGCTCTTTAATCTGGTGAATGCAAAAACTGGCAACGAACTCGATCTAACGTCTATCTAACTTTATCGGGGAAAAACGTTGGGTGATTTCTCAGCTCAAGGTTTAAAAAATGAGTGTCTTCGGGTAGTTTTCTAGATCTTGGCCGGTTCTGCCGGGTGACAGGGGTCCGTCTTTTGTCGTTGGGACATAAAACAATCATCGGATCTTGGATCTTGGCTGGTTCAAGTGGCTAGGTTGTTTATGAGACTTTCTCCTTGTCGTTTAGTTTCGTTTTCGCTCTCTTATTATTTTCGCATCCTACATTTGCGTTGGTGTACGTTGGTTTTAAATGGTGCAGCGGAGATGGAAAGTATTTTTGGTGCGTTGAATTTGAAAACTATTCCATCCTTGATTAATTCGCACATCTCGTCCGCTGCCATAAAGAAATAGAATAAAATAAAATAAAATAAAAAAGGATCAACGTAACGCGGCACGAGGGGTCGGTTGGTTCGACGACGCTCGAGTTCGCGGCTCGCAACATCTCTCCACGAATCGAACCATCGATGAAACGTTGCGATTCGAGGTCGCGTTCGATCGTTAATTGGCTTGTGCAGGTGCGTCCGTGCAGCCGCATTCCGGCGCGATAAGGGAATCGCGATGTTTGCGTGGAACAAAGCTCGTCGTCGACTCGGGTGACAAGAATGTCAGATTAGGCCACGATTCGAAAGTTGTATTTCTAGCGGTTGCACGTGCGATAAGCCTCGAAAAATCAGTAATTATCAACACGTGTTATGCAGAGCGATATTATGCAGATTGCAATATTTGATGAAAACTGAATACTTCTCGAGAAGACAAACATCTAATCTTTGTTTAATACCGAGATGAAATATGGGAATAAGGAAGATGAAAGCGAAGGATAGATTTGATAAAAAAAACAAGTGTTGAACTTGTTTTTATGACGCCACTGATAAGCTTGATTTTTCAGGGAGAGATGCGGCAGAGCGATAATAACGATAATTATGGAT
>SMSQ01026208.1:15489-27563 GCA_019453375.1 Ctenoplectra terminalis
ACGCGAAACACGAGACAACTCGTGAGCGGTCCTTAATGTGTTAAATTCTTAATTATTTTGCGACCAAATGTTTTTGAATTTGCATCACAGAACACAGCCTAACGAAAAGCCGACCAAAATCGGCGTGGCGTTTAACGTGTTAAACTATTTAAATTCCTTTTTAATATTGTAACGCATTTAACTCTTTGGGGCACACTGGGATTAAAAGTGTCCCACATTTTTGATGCACCGTAATGCATGGTGGGACATTTTTAGTCCCACCTCGACTTAGGGAAAAGGATGTGCTTTAACACTAGATTTACGGAACCCGTCAATTTGACGCAGTTCATATTTCCTGCTTGAGTTTAGCAATCATGCGTGCGGAAAATGTAAACTCGAAACGAAAATTATATAGAAAAATGTACTAAATAAATCTCTGCTTATAGAAATCTATTAATTCGAAGCAAACCGAACTAATGATATTAAAAAAAATTTGTATTTCAATCTAACCATCAAAATGATCCAATCAACGCCCGTAAACCTAGTGTTAATAAGTACCATTCATGAATCCATGTGGCACGGTGGGACTATTCGATCCCCACCCTATAACAACAAATTCAATTAAATTATTATTTTTTTATGTTTTTACATTATGTAATTCCTTTATTAGTAAAAATATATCAATTTTGTTCCATTTAAAAGGCAATAAAATTTTTGTCCAACATGGGTCTATTTTATTATCTGAAATCCTGTGNGTAGGTTCGAGACAGGCAACGAAATATGGAGGCACTCTGACCTTTTTGCAGGCTATGCGTCGGCGCAGATGAAACCTCTGCGTTACTTGTAGATCGTAATGCTACGAGAAAAGCGATCGGGCTTAGTATTTATCGACACTTTAATCATGGTAGACGTAACACAGTTTTAGATTACTTTTTCCGAGACGTAGGAGTAGCAAGGAATAATCGTGAAAGTTTTCTGTCTATTTTTACGTCGGTTTCGAAAACGACTTCCGATCTCGTTGAGTTACCGCTGCATGGATCTGCAACGCTATCAAATTTCTCGCAGTTGCCCCTCGGTGAGCGATCTTAACAGCTGATTTCATTTCTCGTGTATATTTGATATCTGCGATACACGGTTATTTAATCGAACGGTTTTTGATCGAAGAAAAGAAAGGGTAGTTGCATAAGTTACATTAGAAAATATATTAAAGTAAGGAATATTACACCAATTAGTAGGGGTAAAAAAAAATTTCACGTATCATTGTTGGTTTAGATATTTCTTGTGTATTTTATTAGAAATAATTTTTAATATATATAATTTTATATATATTTTATATATATAGTAATTATTTTTAATATAATAATTGATAATTGTATAATTTTAATTCTTTCGCAGTATATCAAAATGACGAGGAATGCAGAGAGAATAATTTTAAAAAGTGTATTTTTTGTATCTGCGGTGTCGGGTATATAAAATATATATAATAAGTTTTAATAATTACGTTATGTATAATACGATTTAAGAAATGGAATTTACAGTGCTGTACTCTACGGTTTGCCCGAGTTTTTCTCGTGCTACACTGTGAAAAGGTTAAATATTTTATACGACAATAAATTTCCATCTTATTAGTTGTTTTTTTTACATATTTTTTTGCAAAAATGCATATTATAACGTTTACATTCTTATTCTGTATATTGTGCATACTTTTTATAATTTATTGATAAGTTTTTTTTAAGTTAAATATAACATGATCTTTAGTTCAAAGTTCCAATATTTATTATACCGCTGGAAGCGTCCTTTTTTTGCTTTTTTTTTAAAAACGTTTACCACATATATTTAATGGTGACGTCCTTATATTTATAATTATTTTTTAATAATTGTCTTTTTAATTTACTACAGCTTTAGCAATGTGAGGTTTGGAGAGTAAGCTGATTATATCATCACAGTGTTAATTATTAATTTACAAATACATAAATTATAATTAAAATAATCCAGAAAATACTTATTATATATGATAGAAAATACTATTGCCGTTATTATCGACATACGAACGAACGTTGTCAGAAGATGTAGTTATTTTGAATACTTTTTAGTTTACCTTTTGTTTTCCTTTTTTGTTGTACAAGAGTCAGTCTTAGTTTGACCGTCGAGCAAGCGTCACCTCATATGCATGTGTTAAATAAACGTTTCTTTAATTTGAACGGTTACAATTATTCTAAAAAACCCATCAATATAGATGTGCAAAATGTGTTAAAAATATGTTTAATTTTTAATAGAAGATGATTTGTGCTATTAAGGAAAAGAAATAGGAACAAAACTTAAAAGAAAATCATTTATTGTCACATGATTGAGAAACAAGTTTGTAATTGACAAAATGCATGAAAGGAAAAAAGTGATTCTAAATAGAACATAATTTTTAGAATGGTAATTCTATTTTAGTATATTTATAGTTTCTTTATAGGCTTCTAAACAAGATTTAAAAAAGTTGCAAGTTTATGCTTCCAGTAAAAACGATACTGATATTTTGCATTTGAATTGATTCTACAAAGAACATCATATTTTTACAGTCATTTTCATGAATATTAAATATTAATTTTCTTCTTTGTTTTATTATTTACGAGCTAGAAAGACAGAAGAATATTGTGTGTACCACGTCATAAGATAAATTCTCTCAGTTTTAAAAAAGCAGTTTAAAAGTAGTTTAATATTTTGTGGAAAAATAAATTAATAAAAGAAAAGAATTAAATTTATATTTAAATTTTATATTTATATCTATATTTATATATGAATATTTTATATTTATATTTGAATATTTTATATTGATATTTACATATGAATATTTTATATTTATATTAATTTATATTTATATTTAAATTTAAATTTGTGCCAATGTTATTTATTGCAAATGAATAGTACATTAAATTGTATTTATAACTAAAATATTTATCAAACGTAACATATGATTGAAAAATGTGTAATTTCCAAAACATTTTAGTCACTTTTATTTGAAAACTGTTCTCGTGCAGATTCCACAAACTTCTCGCCTTTAAAGAAGAGTCTCATATCTTTCTGCTCAATGGGGTCTTTGATTTTGCCTTACTTTCAAACCAGACTTCCTAGTCACGGTACAAGAAAGCCTCTGCTTAAGCCTAAGGTAAATCACCCTTAGGTCAACCAGGTATAAAAGCGATGAACTATTCTCTGTGTTTAATCTTTTGAATGCAATCTTAATGTACATGTGAAGGTATTTACCGATTGTAATGAAAGTATCATATAAATATTTTACTTCTAATTTTTAACAGTCAATAAATGGGGATGTTCAAAGTAAATACTGTTACAAGTGAAAAATTACTCAAGATGGAAATCGTACCTGGTATAAATAATTTGTCTTAACTACCATAAAATATTAATTCCCTTGTTAACTTTATTTACTAATCCTTATAAACTAATATTTTCTGTATATGATTCTTATAATGCATTAGACAAATTGTACGTTCACCCTTTTCCTTTGTTATGTTCAGAAATTATTAACAATACTTTACTTTACTTTACTTTACTTAATAACATTTTACAGTTTCATTCTTTAATTACTCAAAACATAAAGTATTTATAATAAATGCTTTTTGTATTGTGAAAGCTTGGAATATTATTTTATTTCAATGTTTTATCTTTTTTCATGCGTATGCAGGGTGACTCGTTTAACGCCATTGAGTACTTTTTATAAAGAACATTAGAAAACAAAATTGGTTAGAGACCAAAACGAGAAATAACGATTATTTTATTGCATCAACTGTAATGGTCAATTCCAGAATCGTTTATAGTAAAACTTTCACTTAACCGGTTGAGTGCTAAATAATTGCAATCTATAAGTCACTGGACATTTACAAATTTTTAACAAAGTTCTTATTAAAACAGACACTTAACAAAATTTTTAAAAGACAGTATAAATCAAAGTTCTCTATTATTGTATCAACTGTAATGGTCTGTAATTCAAGAATCGTTTATAGTAAAACTTTCACTTAACCGGTTGAGTGCTAAATAATTTCTATTTATAAGCCACTGGACATTTACAAATTTTTAACAAAGTTCTTATTAAAACAGACACTTAACAAAATTTTTAAAAGACAGTATAAATCAAAGTTCTCTATTATTGTATCAACTGTAATGGTCTGTAATTCAAGAATCGTTTATAGTAAAACTTTCACTTAACCGGTTGAGTGCTAAATAATTTCTATTTATAAGCCACTGGACACTTACAAATTTTTAACAAAATTCTTATTAAAGCAGACTCTCAGTAAAATCTTAAAAAGACAGTATGAATCAAAGTTCTCTATAACGTAAAAAATTGGAGAGTGGCAGATTCACTTGATAACTATAAAATAAATTTTTCTTTATTCTAAATTTGTTAAGTATCCAATGATTTATAAACAGAAGTGTGTGTCAAAAATGTAGATCAAAATGTACACTTTTATTGTGTAGGAAAATAATGAAAAAGAGTAATTTATTTAACCCTCTGTAGCCCGAATTTTGTCTGCTTATTGGATAAAAAATTACGATTGATTACAGTTTTTCACTTCGATTTGAAAATGTTTTAACTAATAATTACCGTAGATGGATCTTTGTGTCGCTACAGTAATACAGTAATCAAATATAATAGTGCAGCGATAACTAAAGAAAATTAATTTTTTTAAATATAGATACATCAGTTTGTAACTTTTAAGTCACACGATCCCATAGAGGGTTAAATCATAGCAAACGATTGTTACAAGTACAGATATTTTTTATTTTTCGTCACAAGAAGCGGACAGAAGCGCGATTGCACTCATCAGCACTCAAACAAGTTGAATCATCGCGATAAATATCTGTAATTGTTTAGATCAGTGATGAGTAAACTGGTGGGTCTTTGAGGACTGAAAGCTATGTAACTTGAGTTTGTTTGTTTGGTCCTTGACCGGTAACATGAAATCAACGACATGGTCAGAAACAATTGTTTTTGAGAGACGGATTTAGTTTTTTCTACCAATTGAGGACCAACATTTAGTACGTAATTTTGATGAACAACATAGACCAATTAAAATTCTTTGATTAGTGTATTTAAATATCCAACCCTTCGTTCCACGATTTTTTTTTCTTTTTTACCAAGAAAATTCAAAATATTAATTTGGAATATGATGTAAAAAAATAATTGGAAAAAAAATATAAGATGCAGATGGTACGTAATTTTGATGGACAACATAGACCAATTAAAATTCTTTGATTAGTGTATTTAAATATCCAACCCTTCGTTCCACGATTTTTTTTTCTTTTTTTACCAAGAAAATTCAAAATAATAATTTCGAATATGATATAAAATAACAGTTGGAAAAAAAATGCAAGATGCAGATGGTACGTAATTTTGATGAACAACATAGACCAATTAAAATTCTTTGATTAGTGTATTTAAATATCCAACCCTTCGTTCCACGATTTTTTTTCTTTTTTACCAAGAAAATTCAAAATAATAATTTGGAATATGATGTAAAAAAATAATTGGAAAAAAATATAAGATGCAGATGGTACGTAATTTTGATGAACAACATAGACGAATTAAAATTCTTTGATTAGTGTATTTAAATATCCAACCCTTCGTAGCACGATTTTTTTTTCTTTTTTTACCAAAAAAATTCAAAATAATAATTTGAAATATGATGTAAAATAATAGTTGGAAATAAATATAAGATGCAGAGGAAAAAAAATTCTTCATCCATATTCGTGACAGAAAAATACAAAAAACGTTTTAACCCGGCAATACACATGTGAACTTGTGAAAAGAAAATATCCACGCGGGGTGTTCGTGGACCCCTAATAAAAAAGTGATATTTATTCTCATATTTTAGACTTATCGTAATATTTTTTACTATATTAATAAAACAACAAAATATAATGTGATTATTGCAAAAATATGTTTTTCGTTCTTCTTAGATTAGAATACTTTAAGGGCTGTTTTTTATCAGCGAATAAAATAAAATAGCGAGATACTTAGTTCGAGGTCCTCTACGAACCAGCAAAGTTTCAAATTTTTTTCAATTTTCGAGTTACCGAACGTCCCTTGTTAGCCGCGTTCGGACGTGCAGATATATTTTCCTGAAAAATATTAGAAAGGTACCCTTAACACGTTGACTGCCGCGCGCATTTTACGTGGTTTGCCCATGGCGCCAACATGAATTTCTTATTATGCGATGTATATTATGTTGAAAAAAATAATATGTATATTTTCCTTGTATTAATAAAATTATTCTTGCACGTCCTGTATGGAATTAATTTCTTCAAATCATTATAGTAAATGGTATTATTTTAAAATTTATCAGTATCGATATTTACTCTAATTATGTATTTTCCTATTGGTCGCGTCGCCGGTCACCGTGTTAAAAACGTCTTCAAAAAGAATATTAAGCGTTAACGAGGACAGTGAAAGTTCTGCTAACATCGCAAACAGTGATTCGATAGATATTTTAAATAGTGATAGTAATAGTATTGGGTTGTCGGAAAAGTCATGACGCATTTTTGTAAACATATAGGGCTAGTTAATTTCTAAGGTACTACAGTCATTTGTTTTCATCTTCTTTCTGTACGATTCGACAGTTGACGGTTCTAGCTTTATTCCAGAAAAACAATTGAGCGATTCGGTTAGTTATTAGTTATTCAAATATCCGAAACTCCTCCCCCTATAAAAAAAATTAACGCACTGCATAGTATACCCTTTTAAACCATTTAAGTTTTGTATATAACATTATATTTTGGAAGACACTTTTTTAAGTTTCAAAGGACTATTGCAAAAACTTAAAGTGTTATTTTGGAAAGACAAAAAGAAAATTATAAATGTTTACGATCTCTTATTTATTTGGTTAATTTACTTTTATTTTAACACATTGACGGCCGCTGTCACGTGCGTTTGACTTTGTTCAGCTAATTTCTGGAAATAATTTCTTGCCGTCATTTCGATGTTTCTATACTAGTACATACCGAGGCTATTTTTAAAGAAATATTAAACATAGTATAATACTTGTAAACATAGTATAATACTATTTTAATTAATAATTATGCTAGGAACGATTGTGTAAATATTGCGAAAAATGTGCGGCCGTCAAAGTGTTAAGATAAAAGAAGCGTTTGAATCGATGAAAATATAGAATTTAATTAAAAACATAATCTCTGAAGAAAATTACGCATGTCGCCGCAGCGGCGCCAGCCGAGTGCAAAGCGTTAAGAGTTACATATTCGTGTATTTATATTTGAAAAAATTTATTTCGTTTAGTTATCACTGTACTATTAAATTTTGTTACTGTATTACTGTTGCGATGCCACGATCCATTTATAGCAATTGTTACTTTGAAAATTTTGCAATCAAAGTAAGATACTGTAATCAATGATAGTTTTTTTTTCTTAAAAACAAATAAAATTCGGACTATAAAGGGTTAAAATCTAGTTTATGAAACAGCGTACGTAAAAAATATAGCTATATACAGTGGGGGACAAAAGTATTCGTACGCTTGGAATATGGAAATAAAAACAACAATATTTCATATTATTAATTACATTTAAATATATGTATATAGCTGTATATTGTACACAACGCTTANCGATTCGACAGTTGACGGTTCTAGCTTTATTCCAGAAAAACAATTGAGCGATTCGGTTAGTTATTAGTTATTCAAATATCCGAAACTCCTCCCCCTATAAAAAAAATTAACGCACTGCATAGTATACCCTTTTAAACCATTTAAGTTTTGTATATAACATTATATTTTGGAAGACACTTTTTTAAGTTTCAAAGGACTATTGCAAAAACTTAAAGTGTTATTTTGGAAAGACAAAAAGAAAATTATAAATGTTTACGATCTCTTATTTATTTGGTTAATTTACTTTTATTTTAACACATTGACGGCCGCTGTCACGTGCGTTTGACTTTGTTCAGCTAATTTCTGGAAATAATTTCTTGCCGTCATTTCGATGTTTCTATACTAGTACATACCGAGGCTATTTTTAAAGAAATATTAAACATAGTATAATACTTGTAAACATAGTATAATACTATTTTAATTAATAATTATGCTAGGAACGATTGTGTAAATATTGCGAAAAATGTGCGGCCGTCAAAGTGTTAAGATAAAAGAAGCGTTTGAATCGATGAAAATATAGAATTTAATTAAAAACATAATCTCTGAAGAAAATTACGCATGTCGCCGCAGCGGCGCCAGCCGAGTGCAAAGCGTTAAGAGTTACATATTCGTGTATTTATATTTGAAAAAATTTATTTCGTTTAGTTATCACTGTACTATTAAATTTTGTTACTGTATTACTGTTGCGATGCCACGATCCATTTATAGCAATTGTTACTTTGAAAATTTTGCAATCAAAGTAAGATACTGTAATCAATGATAGTTTTTTTTTCTTAAAAACAAATAAAATTCGGACTATAAAGGGTTAAAATCTAGTTTATGAAACAGCGTACGTAAAAAATATAGCTATATACAGTGGGGGACAAAAGTATTCGTACGCTTGGAATATGGAAATAAAAACAACAATATTTCATATTATTAATTACATTTAAATATATGTATATAGCTGTATATTGTACACAACGCTTATAAGAGCAAATGAGCAAAAAACGAGGGAATTAATATTATTTAGTAATTTGAAATTAATTGAAGTTCACGCGACCGTAAGAAATTTCCGGGACAGAAGCATTCGTACATTATCATTTATGTTGGTAATTACAACAGTTACGATGGAATCGGGACATTCCGATGACATACATTTGTGTTCTTGAAAGACCAATACTTATAATCTTGTAGATCATAAATATGGGTAGAGAATGTCTCTTGGTGTGCGTAAGAGAGGGAGAGACCTCTCATTAAACCTAGGTCTGTAAGTTTTGGGCCGCACCAATATGTAGGAATAGTAATTTGCATTTGAAATACTTTTTACAGTGGTTGACTCAAATTCTATAATTCTATTTCTAACTCTCTCTGTAATTTTCCAATTCTGCCTAAAACTATGTTTCCTCGGCTCTTTTATATTATTTTCTGGCTAAAGGCCGAACCAATTGCAAAAGAGGTTCCATCGTATTGGTGCGGCCGAAAACTTAAGACCTAAGTTTCATAAGGGGTGTCTCTCCCCCCTCTCTGTCTGTCTCCCTCTCTCTCTGTTTCTGTCTCTCTCTGCCTCTTCTCTCTCCCCCCTCTCACTTTCTCTGTTTCTATCTCTCTCTGTCTCTCCCACTTCTCCCTCCCTCCCTCCCTCTCTCTTTGCCTCTTCTCTATCTGTTTCTGTCTCTCTCTGCCTCTTTTCTCTCTGTTTCTATCTGTTTCTGCCTCTCTCTGCCTCTTCTCTCTCTGTTTCTGTCTCTCTCTGCCTCTCCCTCCTCTCTCTCTCTCCCTCTTCTCCCTCTCCCTCTCTCTCTGTTCCTGTCTCTTTCTGCCTCTTCTTTATCTGTTTCTGTCTCTCTCTGCCTCTTCTCTCTCTCTACCTGTCTGTCTCTGCCTCTTCTCTCTCTCTGCCTGTCTGTCTCTGCCTCCTCTCTCTCTCTCTGCCTGTCCGTCTGTCTCGGCCTCTTCTCTCTCCCTCTCTCTGTCTGTCTCTGCCTCTTCTCTCTCCCTATTCTCCCTCTCTCTCTCTCTCTCTCTCGCGCACACACACACACACAAAGACATTCTCTACCAACAAATACGATGGGACCTCGTTTCCAATTGGTTCGGCCTTTAGCCGAAAAATAATATAAAAGAGCCCAGAAAACATAATTTTAGTCAGTTTTTAAGTCAACCACTGTAAAAACACTTCAATGTGTACTACTATTCCTGCATAACTATAGTCGATAATTATAAATTTGAATAGCACATAAATAAAAAAAAAACAGTGGATATAGAAAATATATTTCGATTATAAACGAGACAACGATCGAAGAAATTCTTGTCGCCGATTTTTCAATCTGCTCCGCTATCGTATCTATGAAACAGCTCCAACACTCTACTATCCCTACATAAATATGAAAATAAAATAATAATTCCAATCTATTTGTTAATTATCTTCCGTACGAAGGTATTATATTTTACGAGATTTATTTAACCCGAACTGCATGAATAATACCATTTCCGAGTAACATTATCGTTCGTTCGCTCGGTGTGTGCTTTACGCCTTCAATTAATACAGCGGGTCATAACGAAATAGGTTTAAAAACGACCCGAATAATTGTAATTATAATACCGATAGAAGAAACTGTGTTAACTCGAGATCGAACGAAGCTATCTTTATTTTTTCTCATTTTTAGAGCCTTTCATTGACCCCGGCGAGGCCGCGACTTGGTCACGCGGCCTCTGGAGGATCAAACATTGGAATTACCGATGACAGCGATGCAGAAAGTGTAAAAAGTTACGGAAGTGCCTGCAGTACCGCAAGCGCGTGTGATCATGCTACGTTTGCTCTCAATGGTACCACGTGGTCCGGTAGATCACGGAAATACGTTGTTCACTGTTCAAACCATACCGGTGACAATGAACAATACCTCACGCCGACGCAGAGAGCGGCTAGACAACTTAAGAAATTTCAAGTAAGAGTTAACTTTGTGTACCTTTTTTTTTCCTAACTTTGTTATCTTGCATTTTATTATAAAAATGATTATTAAAAAGTAGCTTTATACGTTTATGTGCATTTGTCGAGAAGAGCTTAAATCTTTCATTTATATTTCAGTTCCAGATTATATTTGTATGATTGAAGCAGCTGTCTGATATATTTGTATTGTATAATTGGAGCAACGGAGCGGATGTCTGATGAATTTTGGATCGATTTGATATTAACACATCTTAAGCGGGTGTTTTCTTGTCAAACTCTCATCATACAGCGGGCGATTTTTTGAAATTCGCGCGCAAAATTACTTGTGCATAAAATAGCTATAATTTTCGAGCTATGGATTATTTTTTAATAAAACTTTCGGTTTCTTCTTAAAAATTTCTTTATTCGCTTTATAAAAATAAAGATACTTTCTCAAAAATCGAAAATTTAAACAATTCTTCGTCATCATTCTATTCTATCGTGGTCCATTTTTAGGAATTTACTCTAAAGAAAGTCTATTTATTGTAAAAAAGTAAAAAAATCGCTTTGTCGCCATAAAACCCACGATAATTCGTAGCAAACGAGTTTTGTCGTCTCCCGTGCTTTAATGATAATATACACAAAACGAGTTTCCCGCTCAAGATGTGTTAACATCTTGCCTTACGATTTACTTTTAAATGAGTTTGCAGACATTTTAATTTAGCGCAACACTGTGCGTGGAGTTGTCACAAAATGAAACTCAAATATTTCAGTTTTTATTGAATATATTTACAGTAGCGTGCAAAAGATGCAAAAGATTTTGCTTCCAAAAGAAAAGCGTTAAGAAACTTTTATTACTTTCATATATAAAGGTATATTACGTGAAAGTGTACTATAAAAAAGATCGACGCCATTAATTTTTCTTACGTGTTTGTTTGCAGAATAAGTAAATTAACGTGTTCAAAAGTTTCCGGCCAGCGTGTTTAACAGAAGAATGATGCTTGTTTTTCATTGTATAACAATTTTACGGTACATTATTTAACATATTATAACTAATACTCCCTCCGTCCGGAAATATGGTATACATTTAAAAAAAAATCGTAGATTATCGTGAATATAGAAAACAAATGACAACATTCATTATATTATTATAGTATATATTAAAAATAATATAACCTGATATAATTAACACGTGTCATGTTGGTTTAAAACTTAACGATCAAAGATCAGTTTTTTTAATGATAAATAAAATTGGTACCGCTGCAAAATCAATATGGAAAATTCCGAAGAAGAATTGATAAACTTAAAAAGAAGAGATTCCAAATATAAACAATTGACCACGGAACAACGTCATGGTATCTTAGAAAAATTATTACAGCACATGATAGAGAACAAGTTAAAACACGGTGACTAGCTGGAAAATATTTATGTTCCAAAGAAGCGTACAATAAGACCAAATCATATTTTAATTAAATTTAGGGAGTATTGTAACAAAATTATTCTTTTTTAATTATAGTTTTTCTAAAAAA
>SMSQ01026209.1:0-32900 GCA_019453375.1 Ctenoplectra terminalis
TAAGTTTCTATGAGAAATTACTAACCAGTCATTTTGACTGGTATGGTAGTTATAATATTAACCTTTCTCAAGATTGTAGGAATTTAAAAATCTGAGAATTAGAAAATTGGAAAATTGAAGAACTTAAGAACTTTATTGCATAAAAATTAAATAACTCGAGATCTAAAAAATGTGAAAGCTAAATAACGCTCAGAAAGTTGAAGAATCGAAAGATTAAAAATTGAATGACTCAAGGTTGAAATGAAAAAATTATACAAACAATTTTACGGGAATCTTATAACACTCGTACGATAAGTTCACTTGCCTGATATGTGTGTTACACAGAATATAATCGTTAAAAACATCGTTACACTGTCGAACTCTGCCCGATTATCCTATCGCTGTGCAGTAGGTATAAACGATTTATAAAGTAAGGTTTCGTGCAAGCAAGTGGTATAAGAAATCGTTCACGCGAAGCTCCGTAATAGCGCACTCGATGGCAAATTTGCGATGCGAGAGTTTGACACGATCTCCCGATCTTCGAGTTCTTGATATTATAATGTAGAAACTTGGAGCCTTATTTCGAATTCTCTAGTTATCCTCATTCAGATCTTTCTGGTAATACACGTATGCTCTAAGTTGCCTTAATTTCCTAGTCTTTACACGAAATGCTGTTGGATAACAGTTGTAAATTAATTTAGATTATCATACATATTGCGTTCTATATTTATTCGCAGAGAGTGACGGACAAAAATAATTAAAAATTAGAAAAGTGTTTATGCATACGAGTACTAGTAACTTCGGTACTAAACATTTTTTTTATCAACGCTAGATTTACGGAATCCGTCAATTTGACGGATTTCAGATTTTGTAATTAGGTATAATAAATATGCGTAAGGAAAATATACAGTCGAAATGGAAGTTATATGTAAGAAATGTATTAATCCTACGGTACCCGATTTTTTTTACCTTTTTTATTATTATTTGTTTTACAGGAAATGGTACTTTGAAATTGAAAGATGGAATTTATATTATTTTTTTAAGAATATAAATAGATAATAAAATACAGGAAAATGTAGATAAAGTATAAGTAAAATATAAACAAAATGTAAATAAACTACAAATGAAATATAAATTAAGTATGGAAAGTAATAATTACTTTTCGCAGTACGTGCATAACGAACTATTTCGAGATCTAGATTGTACACTGCAACACGCCTTTGGTATTTATTGTGTCTTCGTTTTAAAACACTGGCAATTGATCGAAGAATACATTTCGACTTACATTAATGCTTTATCAGCCCTAATATAAACGGTTGTTAGCTCAGATCAATCACTGAAAGACAAAAGGTTCGACAAAACAGTCGAGAACACGGATCAAAAAGACCCAGGCAATAAATAAATCTATTGAATTAAAATATAATGAACTAATGTTATTACAAAAAAAAAATTACATTTCTAATGTACCCGTCAAAATAATCTAATCATCCAATCGATGCTAATAAATCTAGTGTTAATTCAATTTTAAGTATTTTAGTTAGGGCGATATGATCTACACTCCTGTCCGTAAGTCACCGAATACTTATAGGTTTTGAATAAAAAATCTATCGAAACAAACGTTCGGTAGAATCTTAAGAAGATAGTATAATTTAAGGTTCCGCATTATGTAAAAAATTAGGTTGCTTTATTTTATAACTGCAGAACGTTTCTTTATTTTAAATTTGCTAAGTGCCCGACGACATATGGACGATTCAAAGAGTGTATATATTTATAAAAAATTGATTACTGTTGTATAATTCGCTTTTGTAAAATTCCAGTGTTTTCTCGTGTAACTTATTTTTAAACATTCCTTTTCCTTTTCTTTATTCTGAAATTAATTAAAACCTGATTATCAGCGACCACGAAAAACTTACGCGGAGATCCCACGGTTAGTGATCGGAAAGAAATTACACGAGACAACGTCTCGGGATAATAGCCTATCATAAATCATTAAACTCGACGAGAACAAGTTCGATCTGTCACCTGACAATCTGCATATTCACCTGCTCGTTATTCATCCATTTACATATATCAAAAGTTCACCAGTGACCAGCCTCTATTAATGGAGATACTTTCGTAAGTTCGTTGCTCGATCATGTCTCGAATGGCGTATATACGTCCATGCACGTCTACTTTAAGCGTATAGATCCCAGTATCAATTTTAAACGGAAAGTTCAGTGATTATAGAAGTCGAGAAAGCAAACTTGAATTCTTTACAATACTCTCACACTTCTCCTCCGGTAGTTTAATATTAAACTAAGATGTATTTTTAATTATTCAAGGGTAACCTTGCTTCCGATCAATCGATACCGTAGGTCGTAACCTATAACCTACGCGAATCGTGTCAAACTGGATGAATGGAGCATAACACATTATTAATAGATGATTTATACAGGGTGCAACAAAATGAATGGCGCAAATCTGTACGAGATAATTTTTTTGCACAAAAATCAGTAAAAATTGTAGTATTTTTTTTTCCACGCGATGTTTCATTTTTGAAACACGCTATATTTTATTTCAACACACTTTTGCCAAGTTTTCTTTTCGTTCGTCTCGATAAATAATTTTAATTCATAGTCCATCGATTTTATAAGAAGGTGATAAATATTACTTTCAGAGATTAATTTGTTATTAGTTTATAGGTACTGTCGCTAGAAAAGAAAATCCTTTAAGTGTACGCGTATCTGATTAACAACGAAAGTATGTACTCTCTTCTATGAGTCTGTTCTGCATGTTGCGCAGACATTACTTCTGCTCGACGTAAAATCAGTTGTGTATTTCTAGAACATTTCGAACGTTAATAAAACGAAACAATTAATCATTCTATTCTTTCAACCATTAAAAACTCAGGAAGCACTGGTAAGAACTCGCTTAATCATAATGCGACAAGTAGAACTTTGCATGCGACAGAGGCAGGAAGGGGCAATACATTAAACATTTCCTCGTTTAAAAGAGTAATTAAATTGGAAAAAAATTAATTTTTTGTCTTTTGGTTGTTCTTCTCGAGTCTTGTTCCTCGCACTGTCGGCAGTTGCTGGAAATAATAATTATACGACAAGCTTCGGAATTAATTATCTCTAGTACGGAGCATCATAGGTACGAAATAATTTATTCTACAATTTCGACTTCTTTTTTTGCAAAGCATTTGTTACTATTGATGTTACTGTACTCTGTATAATTACAGTCGAACACTTTTTGTCTTATGGAATTAAAATTGAGGAATTACACGTTATCAAGCAAGAAATGACAAATGGTCTAGTATATTCTTTGTTATGCTAAAAGTTAAATACTTTTTATTAAGTAGAATGCATGTTAAAACATAACGTAAAATTGGAAATACTTAACTTAATTATGATGATTATGTTTCGATAAAACACAACACAAAATTGCAAATACTTAGCTTAATTATGATGATGATTACGTTTCGATAAAACATAACATAAAATTGCAAATATTAATTATGATTAGATGTACATAGTAATAACGATTAAAGTACCATGGTCTCGTTTCAAAAACTTATCCTTCAAATATTAACCCTTTAGCACTAGTTTTAAATCTTCAAGATTTTGAGAAACGATAATTTTTTTATTTTATCCTCTTTTATTTAGAAAATAAAATACTACGTCTTAATAAATTAATATTTTAAATAAGAATCTGATCACGATTACCCGAAACGAGTACTAACGAAAGACTGCCGAAGCGATTACCGAAGGATTAAGATTCAGGAACCACGTTTACCAAAATAACACGACCGAATCTTTGTGAAGTAAGGTCACGGATATACTCACGAGTCACATCCCACATTTTAATTAATATTTAACCTTTTGAGGTCGAGAAGAGTCGAAATTTCTCGTTCGTACTAAAACTCCGAATTATATTTTTGTAATTAATAGACGGTAGATATTTAATGAATTTCGGGTATATAGAGATCATAAAATTAATTCCATACTAATGGATTTTTCAGAAAGTTCAATAATGATAATAAAACTACCTTGCCGAGAATATTCCGGTTTTCGATCGTGAAAGATTGATAAGCTGCTTTAAAATACTGCTGATAATATGGCTAAATTTTCATGTTTTTATAATCGGTAACATATCTACATTAATAAATACCTATAAAATCAAATTTCAATCCAAACAATATACTTCGTGTGCTAAAATTAAAAAGAAATAAAATATAATGTCTCGGGTCTAATTCGATATTATACTCCGCGACAGTGTGATGGAACAGCCCTAGATTTTTCGCGTTTCTCATTGCGAATAATATTTTAGAAAATTTTACACAGAAGTAAACAATGATCCTTCTTCGGTACGGTGCAAGAAAACCACTACTGTTTATTCTGTTTTTCAAGAATTATATTAGCTTGGAAACTATGAAACGGGCATTGCGTCAATTCGTGCGGCACATATGAGTCCAATTTTTTGACTTTATTCATTGCACGCAAATGTTTTAACACAGCTGTACGACTAGTTCCTAGTTTAGACCCAAGTGTTCGACTAGTTGCGCGTGGATCGGATTCCACGGTCGTCCTTAATTCCTCGTTATCAATATGGGCCGGTGGTCTTTCTCGAGGCTCATTCGCGACACTCAAATTGCCAGAACCAAATTTTTCGAACCAATATCGAGCATTTTTTTCATCGGTGGATCCATCTCCGAATGCCTGATTAATATTTCTCGAAGCTCGAGCCGCGGTATGATTTAATTTAAACTCGTACAAGAAGAGTAGATGTAAATCGCGTTTTGTTTCCATCTGGTTTAGGATAAAATATAAAATAAAAGTGGGATACAAACGCGAAAAAATTTTACAAAATGAGTAAGAAGAATACCTTTAAGCTTTATAAATAAAAATATCGAGCGCGCGTTACGATGTATCTCTCTCAGTCGCAGCTCAACACAGACTAAACAAAAAACGGCCGTTTCATAATTTCCAACCTAATAATTATTCATTCAACCACAGGACTGGAAGAGGTGAAAGTACACGTGGACCATTCGAAACTCTACATCGAGATAAGAAAACAAAAATGAGATTAAGTTCAGATGTCGTCTGTGACGCGCGTCGTCGATCCGACATTCTGCCCGTCTGGCAACGTAATCGACGTGATTGATTCGAGTATTCCGTGCGATTCAAAAGTCGGTTGACATGCCAGTAACCGTTTCGATAGATGGCAAGAAAGGATTTCGCGTCGCCCAGTTTTCACGATCGCTCTCAGAAACTTAAATGGATCAGATATTTCAGTACACGACGGACTTTCCGTCGAGTGGTATGGATAAATTTTACATTCTCCTCTTCTTACCCTCCCTTTATTCCTCTTTCTCTCCGGCTCTGTCTGTGCCACCCTCCACGATCGAGAACGACCGATTCGAGTCTTCTGATCCGCCTATCGTTTCAACCGAGTTACGAAGTTTCAAGTGTACGCAACGATACGATATGAGTACGAGCCGGGATTCGAATTATTTATCCGCTTGAAATATTCAAAACGCAGATGATCCGCAATCTGAGTTGTCTCGTGCGCTTCTGGTTCGACAAAATCCCAGCGAACAGAGGATTCCGATGGTCTAGCGATCTCGGCTCGGATTTTAAACGCGAATCAGGGATTTATGTTCGCAGTGCAAAAAAAAAAAAGAGAGGAAGAAAAAAGGAAATAGCTAAGTTGTGGCAAGGTATGATAAGGTACGAGACGTCTTGAAGGGGATTTATGAAATTGATTGTGAATAGAGGATACTGTGTACACTTGTGTTTTTGATAAATATTCTGGGACAATAGCTTGACGTTTAAATTGATAACGGATAAAGTTCTTTATCCATCTAATGTCGATTTACATTGTTTCATTATTTTTTTTTCTTTTTTTTTACTGCTGGGTAGAAAATAGGATACAATCGTATTTTATAGCATAAATTTTTTGGTACAATGCGGCATAGGTTAGGATGTATCATGAAAATAAAATGGTGGAAGCTTCGCNAACCTAATAATTATTCATTCAACCACAGGACTGGAAGAGGTGAAAGTACACGTGGACCATTCGAAACTCTACATCGAGATAAGAAAACAAAAATGAGATTAAGTTCAGATGTCGTCTGTGACGCGCGTCGTCGATCCGACATTCTGCCCGTCTGGCAACGTAATCGACGTGATTGATTCGAGTATTCCGTGCGATTCAAAAGTCGGTTGACATGCCAGTAACCGTTTCGATAGATGGCAAGAAAGGATTTCGCGTCGCCCAGTTTTCACGATCGCTCTCAGAAACTTAAATGGATCAGATATTTCAGTACACGACGGACTTTCCGTCGAGTGGTATGGATAAATTTTACATTCTCCTCTTCTTACCCTCCCTTTATTCCTCTTTCTCTCCGGCTCTGTCTGTGCCACCCTCCACGATCGAGAACGACCGATTCGAGTCTTCTGATCCGCCTATCGTTTCAACCGAGTTACGAAGTTTCAAGTGTACGCAACGATACGATATGAGTACGAGCCGGGATTCGAATTATTTATCCGCTTGAAATATTCAAAACGCAGATGATCCGCAATCTGAGTTGTCTCGTGCGCTTCTGGTTCGACAAAATCCCAGCGAACAGAGGATTCCGATGGTCTAGCGATCTCGGCTCGGATTTTAAACGCGAATCAGGGATTTATGTTCGCAGTGCAAAAAAAAAAAAGAGAGGAAGAAAAAAGGAAATAGCTAAGTTGTGGCAAGGTATGATAAGGTACGAGACGTCTTGAAGGGGATTTATGAAATTGATTGTGAATAGAGGATACTGTGTACACTTGTGTTTTTGATAAATATTCTGGGACAATAGCTTGACGTTTAAATTGATAACGGATAAAGTTCTTTATCCATCTAATGTCGATTTACATTGTTTCATTATTTTTTTTTCTTTTTTTTTACTGCTGGGTAGAAAATAGGATACAATCGTATTTTATAGCATAAATTTTTTGGTACAATGCGGCATAGGTTAGGATGTATCATGAAAATAAAATGGTGGAAGCTTCGCGAGATCTGTAATTTACCTTACAAAACTTACATCAGTAATATGACAGGGAGTTCTTGTACGACTTTGTCTCCTTTAATGTAACGTCGCAATAAGAGATAAAGAGAATTCGGAAAGAGATCGATATAATATCTAACATCCCTTTTCTTTCTTGGGCTTAAAATACGAGACGGTAGGAGATGAGTTTGTGTTGTTCGCGTTTGTGTATCACGGAATAAGACTTGAAGGAAGAAGCATTTTAAGCATCGGATTTTAAACTGGACAGCACTGACTTGCATCGTACCAAAGCATAGTGTTATACCTAAATTTTATAATCACTCTTCCTCTATCTTAATCTCTTATATGGAATAAAAAATATATTTTGAACAAACCTTGTTAAATTTGACAATAGCTCTCATAATAACGAAAAATTAACATATGGTTCTACTTAGAAAAAAATCAGAGATCATACGCTCTTTTCCCCTAGCTATCTCATTCCTACTTCTTACACCACAAAATGTTAGTCTCTCTGATTAATTAAAATATTCACAAATTTTTAATATAATAAAAACTAAAAAATTTCAAGTGGATAACTCTAATGATTAAAAAAAAAAAAAAAAACAACATATAACACTTTACGCAAACCACCCTGTACAACAAATAATTACATCAGACACCATTGACAAATAATCGAAGTGTCAGAGAAGTACATCTCCGATAAAAAAGGTTCATAAAAAGGGTAACTTTCTGAAAATCTCGTACATTAAAAAATAAAAAAAAAAAAAAATAGAACTCACGCAGCGACCTAATACTTTTCAATTTCAACGACCCATCTAGTGAAACAAAAAAATATACCCAACAACGAAAATTCGTAGGACCTAACAGCGAACGAAAATGTATGCGCGAATCAATCATTAAGACGACTCCAGAAACACGCGATTCGAATAGACACGTCGGGTTGGGCGGCGTCGGTTAACACGGCTGCGCCCATTTTTCCTTCCAACGACTGCTCCTTTTTTTTAATCGACAACCAGGCAACTCCGGTAGTTCGATCGAGCCGCAGTTTCAATTGAATTACGTAGTATCGGGTTGCGCGGGCTACGCGAAAAGTTTCACGTGTGGATCGAACGTATGGGGGCGAGTATGGTAGGGGCTTAACAACGTATACCCCAATACCGATGTTACGACGCTTAACTAGCGATAGATCTGACCGTGGATGTGCCGAATTGCCTTCTGCATCAGCTCCATCGCTGGTTCTCATCTCTCTGCGAGCACGTTTCCGATGGTTCCCGCTGGTAAATGTACCAGTTCCCCCCTCTGTTTTTCCCTTTTTTTTTTTCTTTCATTCGTAATCTCTTCCCATCTTTCGGTGGGCGAGCATACGTCTTGTTGAAATTCAACACGCGGCGAAAACGCGAACGAAGGCGGAAGTTTAACAATGGTGAAAAGAGCGAGCGAAAACGAGACTGGCGTGAAGGAACCGTGGTACGATTCTGCGCGGTTCTTGTGCAACACGGCGGAAAATAATTGAATTCTAATTGATTACGATGGGTATATTTGTAACGAGTTGATATTAACGCTAAACCTACCGACGATTAAAATAGACCTATTTGTATCCGAAGAAATAAAAATGATAGGTATTCTAATCGTAAATTTATATAATTTCTAGGAGAAATTACAAGTTGGGTCATTTTGACCGCTTTGGTAGTTTTAGTGTTAACTCTCTATAGCCCGAATTTTGTCTGCTTATCAGACAAAAAATTACGACTGTTTACAATTTTTAATTTAGATTTGAAAATTTTTAAAGTGATAATGTCGCTACGGTAATGCAGTAATCAAATTTAACACTAGAACTACCGACGATTAAAGTAGAGTTATTTGCAGCAAAGAAATCAAAATGATAGGTATTTAGAAAAATACCTATAATAAGGGTAACAATTCTTTATGCATATTTAAAAAAAAAAATCACGGAAAATACTCAAAAATGCACCGTTGAAAATTAAATTTTTATGCGTAGTAATTTTTATAATTAAATTTTGAAGATATCATTTTCATGAAAGATTTCTAACCGATCATTTTACGGTTTTGATAGCATCAATGTTAATAACAAAGGGGTGATTAGTCTCCTATTAGTTAAAATAGGAGTTATCGAGAAGCCTAATTATAATAATTATTAGTTCCTGGTTCTTAAATTAATTTTAGAAACTGTAATGAATTATAATGTTTCTTCTATTAAGAACATAAAATTCCAGTTATAGAAGGTCAATATAGAAGTAGAAATATTTTTCTGTAAGCAATTAATTACTAAATTATACAAGCGACAGTGCACTGTTAACCCTCTATGGCGCCATGTGACTTCAGAGTGACAAACTCATGTATTTGTATTTAAAAAGATTTATTTCATTTAGTTATAACTGTGCTATTAAATTTTGTTACCCTATTACTGTAGCGATACCATGATCCATAGCAATTATTACTTTAAAAATTTTGCGATCAAAGTAAAATACTGTAATCAATCGCAGTTCTCTTCTCTGATAAACAAAATTCGGACTATAGAGGGTTAAAATAGTATACAGAGCAAACGATACTACTTATGATTCAATTTGATAGAAACATTTGCGTTAGACATGTATTAGACCTTGAAGGAAATTGTCTCTTACAAACAAGGCGAAGCTTGTCGATATCAGACGAACTTTCTCTAACAGATGATATGAAGTTGGCTCGCCCCACTTATGCTATAATTGGGTCACGATCTCTCAAGTTAAATTGTCTTCATTCGTGAATATTGTTCTCGTTAAAAATGTATGTACGTATCGCTGCAGCTCGTGAATTCTAAATTGCTACCTTTGCGCGATAAAAAAAAACAAAAAACTGTTTAATAGTACTGCAACGGATATACGAACAAGCTTTATAGCTTTCAAGAATTTGTAGTTTGAATTGAAGGTGGAAATTTGCTAGGATAAACAATTATTACTGTACTTATTATTACTGTACTATTATTAAGTACTATAATATCGCTGTTATAAACAGCACACAATTTTTTTTATCGATGTATTTAAAAAAATAAAGTATATCAAGTATAGAATCTTAATATTTAAACTTGTGCAACCAAAATTATTGTTTGCTCATATTATTGCGATCTTTGATAATAAAAAAATTTTTAATAAAGTTAATGAAACTAAATCATAGTTGAAGATAGTAAAAAAACGTATGGAAAGAGGATGTTCACAGTGTAGAAAAAATTGTAGTATTAATTACAACTCAAGAATTGATTTAAAATTATAATTTCAAAATTATGAAGATCAATGAAATGTAAATAAGTGATGAAAAGAACGATAATGATTTTTACAGGATGAAATATTTTTGAAGCAGCAAAAATTGAGATCAATTAGTTAAATGTATCGCTGGTATTCGTGTAGTATTTTATATTTTACAATATTATTTATAAACTCTGAACGTCCTCTTTATTTAATAGATGACGAGTTAATTCATCACATGCTCTGGAGAAACATTTTTTAATAGGAAATTAACTCCCAAATATTATATTTAACCCATTAATTATAAATGACGAATAAATTCGCCACATGCTCTGAAGAAATATTTTTCAATAACAAGTTAACTCTTAAATACTATATTTAACCCATTAATTAGAAATGACGAGTAAATTCGCCACATGTTCTGCAGAAACATTTTTTAATAACGAATTAACTCTCAAATACTATATCTAACCCATTAATTAGAAATGACGAGTAAATTCGCCACATGCTCTGGAGAAACATTTTTCAATAACGAATTAACTCTCAAATACTATATCTAACCCATTAACTGGAGACGAGTTAATTCGTCACATGCTCTAAAAAAGTATCTAACAAATTAAAACACAAGAAAAACAAATTAAAAAGCATTTTCTAATGACACGTTAACTCGTCGTCCCTAGTTAATAATAAAGAAAAAAAATTATTATTTAAATATCTAACTTTGACTGCAACATACCGACAGTTTCTCATCGATGTTTCAAGGATGCTCGTTAAACAGCTGCGAGAATCAGTTGCCTGATGATCGCTCATACAAACGGTCCCTATAAACTTTCATGGATTCGATTCTTCCTGTTCCTCGAGGGCCGGCTCGGCCGCACGGCACACACGCGAACGTGCCGCATCGTGGACTGAAATTAAACGAGAATATATTCTGTCTCGGTCCTTTGTAAGCGGAAAACTGGGTCGAGATTCGTGGCTCGATTCGAGGAGAAAAGTCGCGGCCTCGTGGCCACGAACTCGTTATCGCGTGTACCCCGCAGAATAAGAATACGCGGCAAGAAAAAGACGCGGAATGGAAATTTTCTGACCGACTTCTATCGACCCTAGTCGCATCGGGATTCACTTCGACCTCGTCGAATTAAGATTGATTAAAGGGGAGATTGAATTAAAAGTTGGAGATAGGGTGAGCTCTCTTGGCAAAAGGAACACTGTTTCGACTAACTTTGGTTAATCTTGGTGTGTGCGGATTTCTAAATACTCTATAGGCTTTTTCGCGTAGCTTCGCCATATCGAATATTTTTACCGTATTTAAAATTTTCTAAAAATTATTCTTGCAACAATTGAACAGTTTTATGGAGCCTGATGTGTAGTAATAATAGTTTCGTTTTATCGGGAACAGTTAACGAGATGCGAAACCCAATTTTGTTCTTCCTTTTAAATAGAATTACTATTTTCTGATGGTACAATTTTACGAAGGAATAAATTCTGATGAAGTATTAACAGTCGCACGGCCATCGGTAAAATTGTTACTTCAACGACCATCGCTGGGGTTTTTTTAAACTCGTACCTTATGATTGTAAATATGCATGGACCGACCATTATAACAGTAATATTGAGTGTTTGCTTCTCTGACTTCGTACAAGACATGATTATTTTCTTTCTTAAATATTTTTCAGTTGTATCACAATTATTGCATTTTAATTAATGTTAAGATTGTAAGAAAGCGTTAGACAACCGTGTTATAAATTATCAACACGTGCCTATACATGTGAAGATTGTGGGTGTGTGCGCGACGCACGCTTGTGCGTTTCTCATTTCTTTTAAAGATATGTGATTCGAGTAGTCTGCTTTGTGCCACCAAAAGAGACGCACGCATTTGTACATTTTATATAATATAATTAAGTGTGATAATATATACGATTTATTATCCCGAATCTTCTGTCAAAGATATATTACATTTATTACAATATTCTTATATTAAGTATAACAAATTTCGATACAAAATGTGTTGACTCCCATAGTTTGCGTGGAGTCGATTATTTAGCGTCAAGATGCCAACACGTTTATAATAATAAATATAGTTGATATATTGAGTTCAGTTCGTACAAGTTCAGTTCAATAATCAGTTCTTAGTTCTTAGTTCAATTATAATTCGCAAGTTCCAGTTCTAGTTCTAATTCACAAGTTCAATGTTCAATGTTCTTATCTCATCTCATCTCAAGTTATCCTCAAGTTATCCTAATAGTAACAGTGACAGTCTTTAAATACTAGACACCCTCGTTAGACGTGTCGTCGCCAAGAGGGTGGGAGGCATGCTATGTCCAATCAGTTAAAAATTCTGGTGTCAAACGAGGTGATCAATGTCACGTCCTCAGAGTTCGTGCGTCGGTCTTAAATCAGGTAAGTTCAGATGTGACGGTGTCAGAAGGTAGCAGCTGAAGTACACGCGCGTCAGTTCTTGGTGAAGATTAGAATACGGCACTTTGCTATTGAGCAGAAATCGACGAACACCGAAATATTCGCCAGTTTCTAGGTCGTAAACTAATAACACGCGAGATGTGAAAATGACCGTTCTCAAAAATAGCTAGGGTTCGTCCGTATCATAAATTAAGTCGTTAGCTGTCCTTAACAGAGCCTTTACACGAGATATAATAGCATTTCCTTGTATCTTTGTATATTGGCTTAAATAAACAACTCTGCACAAAAATTCTTTTGTCCAGATTCTAACGGCGCACCCTGCAAATGCCTGTGTGAATATTATAAGAAGAATAATAAAGATTAGCTGTCCTTAACAAAATGTTTATTTTAAAATGGTAACGAAATATGTGAGTGACATAAGTACGTGACGATACCATGACAACAAACAAACAGAAAAACATCAGTGTCCGAATTCATTTGCCGGGTACTGTATATTTTTAATTTGACGCACTAACACAGAGTTACGTTCGCGAATGAATGCAATAATTCCTGAATACCGCGGCACTGAGCGTTACATCAAAATGGAGTTTGGAAATAATTCTTTGTTCAATAACACGTACATTTCTCGCTCGATAGAAACAGATTATTCTCTATATTGAATAAGTCGATGAGAAATGAAAATACGTAACGTTATTACACCCCGTGATGAGTTTTATGAAGGGATATCTATTTTACGTTTCTTTGAGATTCTATCGTAATAACACCCGGTTTGAACGATTATGTTCCACGGTTATCAGAAATGTCGATCACCACCGATTACATTTCGGGAGAAACACAAGCGAACGTGTTAAATATTAGTTAACAAACAATTTGTCTTAAAGTTCGTTTAGATTTTATCATGAAAATACCGGGCTAGAAACTTTTAACTTATAAACTCTTTGTGAAACAGTTGAAACAGTATTTCAAAGCAAGTGTCGACTTCTACCGTTACTCCTTAATTAATTTTAATCATTCTTCCAATAAAAATACTAGAAAACTAGGAAACAAAAATACTAGCAATTGTGCAAATTTCACTTTTAGTAATCCTACTAATTATATAGGAAACAGGTAAAAAGTTTAACAGGTTCAAGAAAAATATTGTTTACTAAATCGCATAGTATAGTAACTCTAAACGATACCGCAATGGAACCTAAACAATTTTGTCAATTAAAAAAAATCCTCGAGTAAAATTTTCTTCGCGAAGATTCGGAGAAATAATAAACAAAAAAAATTCTTTAAAAATATAAGTTTCACAATTTCTCCATTGAAAAATTTAATCTAAAATTTACAGATATTCATACTCTATACTTTACAATTTATGAAAAACTCAAAGTCGCTCTGCAATTTGTGTTTTTCAAGATTAACTAGCTCCAACCATGCTCTAGTTTCTTTAAAAAAGCTTCTGAAGTTGGAGGAAAGTAAATCTTCGTGTAAAATTTGAATGAGAAATTCGAAATAAAAAAGATTGGTTAAGAAAGATGAAATAAGATTGGAAATGAAAAAAAAAAAAAAAAGAAAAGGAGAAAAAATAATCCAAGGGACGTAGCAGGGTTAAACTTTATGATATCATACTTCATGCAATATCGTTCATGTTACATATTCGTGGACGCTAACCGAAAGAACGCTTTGAATGGAAAATAACGAAAAGCCGATCAGGATATCCGAATCGAACGGAAAAAAGGAATATTGTGAAGAAGTAGGGCGGAGCAGGTTTTATTGATAAAGCCAGAGAAGCCATGAAGCGTATCGACTTCTTAAGTTTTTCGTTTCGTGATCGGGAGAACGGGGAATGAAGTGTCTCGGCTCATTTCGCAGTTCGACAGACCGCGGAATTCCTTAGGCTGCATTTCTAGGATGCACGATCGAGCGCAATATTATTATGGCCCTGTTCGTTTCTCTTTCGTCCTTTCCTTTTTCCACGCGACGCCATTGAAAACTAATAAAGTCGCGATCGATCGTACGCCCGCATCTTCACCCCCATGCATTTCTACGAATTCTCGTAGCAACCGAGGCGTAATTATTGAATTTCGAAGATGGAATACCCTCTGCGTTCGCAAAATTTCTTTTCCTTTTGACGAAAATCTTACATCATCGAACGATGGTATTTGTTAGATATATTTAAATATTAGGTTGTCCCGAAAGTTCCTTCCGTTATCTTCACTTAATGCTTTCGTCTTGGAACGTTTAAATAAACATTCGGCCTTATTTGTTAAACGACAGATGGAGGGAAAAAATAGCGCAAAATGAATCCTGCGTAAAATAATAATATATCGTAAAACGTAAAATATTATGTATCCATTACTTATTAATAAAACGAAAGAAACTTTTGGGACAACCTAATACATTAGAATGCTCAAACACTTTTAGGTATCGAGTCCGTCTCCCTCATCCCTATATCTATTAGGTTGTCCCGAAAGTTCCTTCCGTTATCTTCACGCAATGCTTTCGTCTAGCAACGTTTAAATAAACATTCAGCCTTATTTGTTAAACGAGAGATGGGGGGAAAAATAGCGCAAAATGAATCCTGTGTAAAATAATAATATATCGTGAAACATAAAATATTATGTATCCATTACTTATTAATAAAACGAAAGAAACTTTTGGGACAATCTAATACATTAGAATGCTCAGAAACTCTTAAGTATCGAGTCCGTCTCCCTCATCCCTATATCTATTAGGTTGTCTCTAAAGTTGCTTCCGTTATCTTCACGCAATGCTTTCGTCTTGCAACGTTTAAATAAACATTCGGCCTTATTTGTTAAACGAGAGATGGAGGGAAAAAATAGCGCAAACTGGATCCTGTGTAAAATAATAATATATCGTGAAACATAAAATATTATGTATCAATTACTTATTAATAAAACGAAAGAAACTTCTGGGACAACCTAATACTAAGTGGATTCAAGGTTTGTCTCGAAGAATAGATAATGTATGAGGTACATGTAAGAGAAATTTCGTGGAGAATAATAGAGTAACTTGGGGATTGATGATCCACTTTAGAAAAAAAAAGAAAGAAAAAAAAAAAGATTAGTACATTGTAAGTTTAATTGAAATCCAAACTGAAGAAGTATATTTGCTGAGTAAAGATACTGAAGGGAATTGGAGTAGTACAGATGATATGAAGCTGTTAAGAAAATAGTTGTACTTTAGCGAAGAGTTTTATTTTAAACTGATAAATGATTTTTACGATTTATATACGGAACACAGAAAAGTTATAAAAATTCATAGTTATGTAGAATATATTAAGATACACGTAAAAACCTCATAAAGTTTAAGACATTCTTAACCGTCTAATATCGAAGTGAAGTTTCATAGACTTTGCTAATCAACCTTCGTTTCTTTTAATGATAAGCTTTCAAATATCGTTAAACTGAGTCAAACGTGAGAAATTAATAATACGAATAAATAATAACTGTAACTGTAACATTATTTTCCAAATATATTACTTCGGTACTAAAAGATCGAATATGAATTAAACTGTTACGAAATAAAATTTGTTATAAACCTTGTATCAGATTTTTCTTAAGTAAATATTTTTAATTTCTAATAAATTAGAAATTACTCGGTAAATTTTAGTNGACTGCTTCGAACATTATTTTCCAAATATATTACTTCGGTACTAAAAGATCGAATATGAATTAAACTGTTACGAAATAAAATTTGTTATAAACCTTGTATCAGATTTTTCTTAAGTAAATATTTTTAATTTCTAATAAATTAGAAATTACTCGGTAAATTTTAGTTCAAACGCTGTAATTTTCATAAGTATTCTGAATAAAAAATTTCCGTTTCAGGTGGAAGTGAATATTTTCTATTTAGAAAGAAACCGAGGTTTTCATTCGTATGATAAAAAAAAAAGAATTCCTAGATGCATCGATAAATAAAAATTCTCTTATCCGTGTTAATAAATACAAATTTTTCTACATTTTCTACGTTTTCTACGTTAAAATGAACAAAAACGTATCTCTGCTACGTATGTTGCGCATAAAATTCTTTAAAAAGAAATTGTTCGTAAGTTCGATGAAAAACAATACCGAAGAATTCGAAACATCACGTGCAGCCATTAACAGAACTAATTTGAATCGACACGGTAGCCGCAACACGCCTCGCGGCCGCGATGGATATTACACACCACGTCATCGTTATTAATTAAATGAAACTTGCGGACCATTTATATCAAACTAACAGTGAGAAACCTTCCGGATACACATCATACAATATTTTCCTTGTACCTATCTTTATAAATGCCATCCTTTCTTTCATAATTAATCAAAGAAACCTAAGCACGTATTATTTTTATTATTACACTTATCGATCCATAATAAACTAAGCGTTATAAAAACTATGCTTTTATAATTAATAGTACTTAATAAAATGTGTTTCCAGTGTGCAGTTTTCATTGTTACTTCAAACTCTTATTACTTTACTATTTTTTAATTCTAATTTCAATTTTAATATTCAAATTATTTATTTTATATTATTTCCTTTGCAACGATGAGCTTGACTCGTAAACCAAACCTATTTCGAATAAATTACATTTTCAACCTATAAAGATGTTTTAAAACTACAACTTGCCATTGAATAAAAAAAAAAGAAACAAAAGAACCGAACACCAGTTTAGTACTTAAATTTTTTATTCTATACGGTCGTTAATATTAACCAATGTATCTGCAATTCAGTGAAACAGTGTACAAGAGCAACCAGAGAAAGAGTGTTACTCGCAGTCATCGATTCCTCTCACGACCCGTAGGAAATGAGAAATTGAAAGGACGGGTCAATGATATGCGTTCGTGTCGTATGGTTTCGACAGGAACTATTTTCCGCTTTTCCCTTCGCCGTGCCCCTACCATTCACGTCTCTTCTCATCTGCATAGCGCCGCTCTGCTTCCATTTATTTCTCGATATTTGAATGTCCCGCCGCGTTATATCAGCTTGGTTAAGAGGTGAACGACAGGGGTAGGACTACAGGGCTGGTAGAATTAGATGCGATCTTCAGAAAATTAAGAAAGAAGGATGTAGGCCGCGGAGCTTAGACTTTGATCGGAAAAGTTGCGGTCTAATGGGTATACTAATTGAATTTAACGGGAGATTCGTTCGTTTTCGTGCTCGTCGATCATCTCTGCTGATTATCCAGCTAGCGATAGACCTATCGTGTCTTTAACTGTCTTACGATTTTTTATTATCGGATAAATAATTATTTTATTATTGGATAATTGCTGGCGTCGTTTGTACAAGCGACTTCTGTTTGATAGAATTTAATATAGTGGGATTTTCGAAATGTGTGCAACTTCTGGGGTGAATTGAAAGAACAAGAATAATGAAAAGATATTTGTATAAATATTTATGATATTTGAGTTTGTTTGTCATCGAAAATATAAGAATTGGTACAGTAGATGATTAACATCACTGTTATAGTAGATAATTAACATTAACCGAGGAATAGCGGTAGGTTTATAGGTTTCAAAAATTCTGAGAGCACTTTTAGAACTTTATTGTTATTTAGGGTTAGTGTTAAATTATTTAGGGTGTTTTTTGGTCTTTGGATATAATCTATGACATGAGTGTAACTCGTTATTGTAAGTCAAAGGGTTGGAAACCATTTGTTGTTTATTAAACGTCCAAGATCTTCGTTTGAGTCGGTTGGCAGTAGTATGAGTCGCTCATAGGTCAGACGCGGTGCACTTAGTCCGGAATATTCGGTACACTTTTCATTGCATTTACATTTTTCCCGATAGTTACAAAGTAAAATAACGATCATTATTATTTACTAATTATTTATTTATTCAAAAGTCTGCGTCAGGAGACATTTTTTTTTTCAAAATTAATCAGTGTCCCCTGACTTATCAATAAAAGTGTATTTCATCTTCGGCCGAAATTTTTGTTACTACTGAAAATTTAAATCTAGAGTCATATGTATTACAAATACATATAGTTTATTCTATAAACATTAATTTATTCGCTGAAAAAATAAAATGTAGCAATTTGGTTGTTTTAAAGCCCGAAAACTGTCTGTCTTTAATCATCTTATACTACTTGATACTTCTCAAGAATAAAATAAAACTGATCAAACTGTGATTTAGAAATAAAATATTACCATTTCACGCATATCACTGTTATACATTGAGAAAATACATAAAAAAAAGAATTATTTAAAAATTCTTTTAAATTCAGCATAAATTGTATTACTCTTAATTATGCGATGTANTTAGCAATTTGGTTGTTTTAAATCCTGAAAACTGTCTTTCTTTAATCTTCTTATACTACTTGATACTTCTGAGGAATAAAATAAAACTGATCAAACTGTGATTTAGAAATAAAATATTACCATTTCACGCATATCACTGTTATACATTGAGAAAATACATAAAAAAAAGAATTATTTAAAAATTCTTTTAAATTCAGCATAAATTGTATTACTCTTAATTATGCGATGTACACCGTAATTATTACACAGTTCGTGAATTATTATAATCTATGAAACAACAAGTGTTTTAAAATGCTCAGTAACTTAATCGTTTTTTTTATGACTTCTATGTATTATGCATAACTGTATTGTTATGTATTACAATTGCTACATACTGTTTTATGAAACACGTTTTAAATAAGAACAGAAATTCCATCTGCTAATTCGTTCCTCCACGAACAATTTATCCTCTGATATCGCTTAACGCGGAGGACATAATTTCCTCTTCAAACATAAAATTTATATTAAATATATGCACGTCCGATTTAGCAGGCACAGCGGTATCAGTTTTACTGTCCGCTTCACCTCGACCTCATTTTTTTTTATAGCTGCGTACTTGTATTTCTCTCGATTCTCTCGTTTCTACTCACTTAAAAATACTAAAGAAAAAAAGAAAAAAAAAAAAAAATTGACGGGCTTTCAGCTCTGATGCTTTCCGCTTCGATCGCTAAATACACGAAGGTATCACCGTGTTCGGTTTCTTACTGCTTACACAGCAAACAAAAAAATTAATCAACTAATAAGAAATAACTATGCGTACCTTTTACATTTTTCTCACAGTACTCTATACAAGTTTCACATTTTATTTATAATTGCTAACAAAATATTGTTACAGAAGACGCAAAAGATATTTCCATTTCTTTTTCCCTTTTTTCTTAATTAAAATTAATTAGGTAACCATAAAAATAGATATTCCACGATGCTTATTATACTCCTTTTTGCTGCCTTTTTTAAATTTTAAGACGCAAAACTAATTTTTAGAATACAGTGGACCAGAGTTAAACTAGACTTTTAATAAAAAATTTTAAAGAGACTCTAATTTAATATTCCGCATAATGTAAAAAATTAGCGAATGGAGGGTTCATTTTATGATTAAAATATAAACTTTTTTTTGTTCCAAATTTTGTTTAAAACAGTAATTCACCGATAAGAGTGTGCGATTTAGGTGACATGTATGATTTAAGCAACCCTTCCCTATATGAAGAAAATAAAGTGTCCACTTTCAAACATGATCTTTCAGCGTGGCTTGATAAAGCTTTCCAGAGCATCTGGTTCTCTCGTTAGATTGCTCCAGGATTCTGGAGTGGCCCGCACCACTCTGCTCGCTTGCTAAGACACCCTCCGGGCTTGGTTATTGGTATTTAAATTTCTTCCATTTCAAGGAAATGGCGTCGTCGGTTGTAGGTTAATTACACGCCAACGTAGGGCCCTGCAGACTTTATAATTATTGCTACGGAGCAGTGTCCGTGACTAAGGAAAAGTCACGAGTATCGATGCTGCCGTTTCTCCCATTTCAGTTAATTCATTCTCCTTCCAAGCCACATCCTAATTTTTACATTTTTAATTGCATGGTTCAACATAATTTTTCTTTAATGGAAATATATATTTTTTTAAAAGCTATCGAGTTGCATGAAATTGATTAAAAAAAAAGAAGAAAAAAGAAAAATGAAAGAAAAATACAACGATATTAATTATCTTAAAAGCAGTAATTTATTGTTAAAAATTTGTTAAATATCGCATTTATTTAAAAATTGTAGATAATTGCAGTATTTGAACATTTTTTATCTTTATTTACTTGAATATTGTTTAATATTAAAAAATATGAAAGTTATCACATTCTATGTATTTTAATTTACTATAACTTTCTCGTACGATGAAAAAACAAAGAAATTAAGAATTGATAAATTTTTGTATAATTGCAAACACGTAAATTGTATGATACCTTCGAAAAAGTTTTATATAAACTGATATTATTTAATTAGTTATCCATCATGACTTCGTTATTTTCGAAAAGACCAAAAATCACTTTTAACGCAAGTTAAAAATAACGTCGCTTAAAAATGCAGTAAATATAGTAAAATATGTCACGCTTTCGATATTGATATTCTGACCGTTCGTATCAATCCGATTCTTTCTTCCACAAGCAAAAATGGTCGAACAGTCCGACTGTATCTAAAATACGAACTCAAGGCGGACAAATACATGGCCAGCAACAACGTTTAAGAGAGCGAAGTTCGAAATTCAGAACTGCTATTTTCCCGATACGAGGTCAGCTCGAAGAGTTTATCGTGCATCATCCATGGATCAAACTTTCACAAACTGAACTTCCGGCGAGCTTATCTTGCGCTGTTTTCAAGATGCTACCCACTTGGCTGGTAAACACATTGGTCGAAAATTTCGAGACCGATTAACCGTGGGCCCATCGGTTCAATCGGAATCGAAACGTTAAAACGAAACAAGCGATACGTTTGCATCCGTACGATTATAATTTATACGATTCACGTTGAATTTGCATCGTATAAATGTTTCTCTTTTAGAATTTTCATTACACCAGAGACGCAGAATTGCGAGGAATCATCGAGTCAGAGGAAATATATGCAAGCGTTTCAATTGCAGCGAAACCGGTTTACTTATTTCCTGGTGCTCTCGATCATTCAAATGTAAATCAGACACGAACGTGGAAAGTGGATTCATTCAGCAAGATTGAATAGTACTCGTCGTTTTACCTTGTCACTCTGTACTCTTTGGCCGCGTCCAACCTTTCTCTTTACGTCCCCTTTTGTCAAGTCTCAGCCCTAAGGGATTACTTTTTCCTCGTTTCATTTCGTCGTTTATTAGCGTGCATGGTTATTCTCTTACGGGTACCGTGTATTCGTCGAGTTTATGTTTTTCTTTCTAACAGTAAGTGCCTGGAGGAACACGTGTTCCTCAATTTTGCACGGAAATCTAATTTGTTGATGCGGGACACTGACAAGGGACCGTACCCGAATGTGGCTCTCCGATTTTGATAAAACTTACGTATGATGTAGTTTTTGAAAAAAATATTTAAGATACGTGTCTTTTTTAAGATTAGAACTATCAACGATCAAAGTATACTTATTCGTGTCAGAAAAATCAAAATGAAAGGAATTTTAAAAAATATACAATGCAAAGGAGACAAGTCAGTATCTGTATTAATAGATCACAGAAAATTCTGCATAAGACATCATAGTATATTTATTTAACACTAAAACTACCAAAGCGGTCAAAATGGCCGCCTTGTAAATTCTCATAAAAATTCTATAAATTTACAACGATTCAGTTTGGCGAATTTTTCGTGATTTTCTGTGAAAAATATAAGTGGATTATAATATATAAGAAATATATAAGTAGAAAAATATAAGATTTATTCCCCTTATTTTATGCTTTTTTTGGAATACCTATCATTTTTGTTTCTTTGGGTACAAATAGGTTTATTTTAATCGTCGGTGGTTTAATGTTAATTTATATAAAGAAATGAAAAAAATTAGTTCGAGTGTTAAAATTATTTTTATGGATTTGTTACTAAAAAATAGAATTGAGAAAGATAGAAAATAGAAAAGATAAAATTCTGAATTGTTTTCTTCTTAATTTTTGGGACCTTTGGAATACGTTACGCTGCAACTTAGAATAAACAAAAAGTAAATGAAAATAATAAAAAGGAAAATAAATAAAAAATTACCTAGAATCCTGTACTTGACGTAACTGCCCACGATTAATGGAAAATGATAGTAATAACAAGACTTATGCAACGTTTTAATTTAGAAACGACGGTGAGGTGCTTTCGAAAAGCCATTTAGATAACGAAATTCGGCCTTCGGGGCGAAATTCCTATCCGGTTGCACGCGTAGATTGGCCGCGCGGGCCGCAAATAATCCTGCCGCTACATAATGCGTCGAAGTACAAAACTTTGTTTCCCATATCGAGAGAGAACGAGGTTTCCCTGGCCTGCCGGCGAATGGTATATCATACGTAACGAAGATACCGCTTCGGGATGAAATTTAAATGAAGTCTTAATAATTTTTGCTCCATGCAGCGGAAAAAGAAACAGAAACCGGACGAACTTTCGCCTACAGATTCTCATTTCGAAAGTTTTTAGTCCCCGATAACCTGGTTCAGAACTCAGTCTGATACTTTATAAATATTTGAATGCCTTGGAAACGATTCGCCTCGGTTCTCGAGGAAAAAGCTACGTAATTATGCGTGAATACGTGAACAGCGACGAGTATACCTGCGCTTTTATTGCGGAAACCTGTGAAACTTTCTGTTCCGCGAGAAAGAAGGAGCCTTTTTGGAAATTAGGTGTCAACGATAATTGTTTTAAAAAGAAACGAAAAAAAGTGAGAGTATCGCGTGGGTCACTGTAAACTAATGGTAATTAGCAGAGGTAAAACTTTCCACGGTTCGCTGTTCAAGCAAAGTAGGTGTATAAAAGCAGGTCAAAGTGTCAAGAATTTAATGCAATCGCTGTTTTCTTTTTTTTTCTCTTTTTTCTCTTTTTTCTTTTTTTCTCTTTTTTCCTCTTTTTTCCTCTTTTTTCCTCTTTTTTTCTCTTTTTTTTCTCTTTTTTTTTTCCATAATTAAATACTCCAGGGTAACTTTTCGACTCAGTTTTTAAAGTTCCCGCTGAAACTCATGACTTTCGCGCGGCACGGAATATGTTAATGGATTCTGGTAACGCGGCTGGATTTTAGATTAATAAGAGATAGGCGATACGAATGCGCGATGCACGCTTTAATGGATCAAAAGCGCAGCACTGGTGAGGAGCAAGTTAGGTGGTGCAAAGTCGGTTGGAGTTTGTTAAAGTCTGTTAAAGTCGATTGCAGTCGGTTGAAGACAGTTGAAAGCCACTATAGATAGTTGATGTCGGTTAGTCTATTGGGAGAAGCTCCGCTGAAGCTGCTCGGAGAGTCGAGAGACAGGTGTTTACGAGAGTCTTTAGAGTTTATGCGGAATTGTAATTATATTGTACCGAGGTTCAATTCAGAAGTGGTTGATACGAGGTGCGGATGAACTTGTGAAATTAAGAGGAAAACGATTTTTCGAACAAATGTAAGTCGAAAGCGAGAAGCAAATGTTTGTGCGCTTGAGACCTAATTTGGACAAACATCAGCTTCCGTTAATTTGCTCGGTACACGTACATTTTGATGCAAGGTACATCTCTGATTCTTGAAATTCGTTGATTTTGTATAAATAGATATAGCGGTCTCTTGAACAATGAATAAGGTTTTAACCACACGATCGATAGTATTTTTGAATTCAATGTATTTTTAAGGGAACTGATAACCAAGCCTTGTCCTTACAGGAAAGTTTAGCACTTCTTGACCTATTTTCCTCCAAACCATCGAATTAAATTTTAATCAAATTTTACGTAGCTTTTTAATAAATGTTTTAGAAAAAAAATTACGTCGTGGGTAAACAGTATGCATTCTTCCAATGCAGGCATTATTTTCTCAATTCCATCGTTCGGTATATTCAGAAACTTATTAAAAATCGGTATAAAAAGTTTGATTGAATTTGCATTTTTAGATCGTCAGAAAATAGGAAAAAAATGGATTAAAGTTACAATCTTGCAGCAATTATTTTCTAAAGACAACGATAACTCGTTTATTAATAAATCTATATTATTCAATATTAAATTAAATAGCGTTAAGGGTTAAAAATCACGAATCAAAATCACTGAACAAGACCCAGTCCCACAGCACTACAATTATTCCATCAGCCAAATATACTATCACACCTCTTCCGTGTCGCACAAAAATATTTCCGTATAAATTAATTATAACGCACAAAATCTCACAACAAACTAACTTACCAACAGACATTCTATTTCCATAAAAACAAAAAATGCTAAAAATATTTGCAACACTCCTGCTACATAAATTCGACAAATCTTTTGCAGTCACCCGATACTAAAACCTCAGCCTACATAACGATCATCAATAAAAAAGCCCTTTTGTTCCACCGAAACCCAGCCAATCCACCAAACCAGTCCCGCGGCACCGTTCTCGTCCTCCTAATTAACGCTTACGCCGATGTCCTCTAATTGACACTCGATCCCTGACGACCAGCGTCAACGATATCTTGGCAAATACTCTCTGCTTGACACTCAATCCTCCTTCCACCGCCAAGCCACTCTTCGGCCATAAAAGACTGAAAAGAGAAAAGGAGGGACGAAGACGAAGGGTAGAAGAGGGCTGGAACGACGTTAGCCATCTTGGCCGTTCGTGTTGTATCGTTCTCGCGGATCGCTGCCTTTCACGGGCTTGTGCCATGCTTTCTCAGCATTGCCTCAACGCCCTATTCCGGCGGTGGTGGTGGTGGCCGTCGGTTTCCACCTTCTGGTAGACACCTACCATCCTTCTACTCGCCTCGAACAACCTTTGTGCGCTGCCTGTGCGGCCTTTTCCCTCTGTCTAGCCACTCTTATTCGGACACTTGGTCCGCGTTCCTCGGCCTGCTCTCTCCCTCTGCCAGCCTCCTCCATCTTCCGCGTCTTTTCCTCCCCGTCGCAACCCCTCGACGCTTTTCCACTTCGTTTCAAGCTCGTACATCGTGGCTCGGTCGTTTTCACCGGTGCTTCTACGCGGATTCGTCATCGTTTATTTCGATGCTTGCCTTGCGGGAATTAATTGAACCCGCGCATTTGTCGCGTCCCATGAATTGATTGGATGGTGGAGCTCTTATTGGGAGATATTGGTTTCCTTGATTTGCGGTTTGTAATGGACCGATTTGGGAAGAATTTGATTAAATGTTTGGTGTTGCGGTTTTATCAAGGAAATTCTTGACGCGTTATAATTTTGTTGCAGGATGTTGGTATTTTGATGTGTTAAAGTTTCGGAGTTTTTTCTATTTTTCTTATAGTTGTAATAAGTAATACTTTGTTATTATACTTCTATTATATTCTACTATTATACTTTTATTGTATTTTATTCTACAATATTTTTAGGAAGAAACTGTGAATTTTATTTTCAAGATTTTTGTCGAATCATTCCTTAACATATGATTTTTGGACATTAGAACTATCAAAGAAGATAGTTCTACTACTGTAGAAGTTTTATAAATTTACTACGGTGCCTTATTGTGGAATTTTCCATAATTTTCTGTTAAAAATGTAGACAAAGGTTTGTCTTTTCATATACCTTTTAAATTTCTTCGGTAGAAATAAGTATGCTTTAATCTCGGTAGTTCTGGTATTAAAAATATTTTTAGGTGCGTTTTTAAGAACATTTGAACAATACTGCTCGTACGGTTAACCAAAGCTGATATTTTGTAATGTTTAAAAAATAATTGCTATACGCACAGCACATATTATTCATAGCTACAACCGTGATATTAACCTTTCTAAATTCACACAACGTCATGTGGTATTAAATATTTTTCAAAACTCTAATTTTTATCGAAGATAATAACTAGACTGGGACAAATTGCACAGAGTGGACATAATATTCAAAAATATACAAAATATCCAAGCGCTTTTTATAACACCTTATAGATGAAACAATTTTCCACCAAAGTTATACTTCTCCTACCATATTCCCAAAACTATGAATTTTCATAAAAATCCGTCTATTAATAACCTAACACATGACTATCAAAATACTCGTGTAGACAAGGAATCAGTGTCCGAATAAATCGGTACGCTGCACAACTGAAAATACAGTGGGAAGGTAGCACCTACGAAAACCGACGTTACTTACGCCTCGAGCAATAAAAAGCCTGACGCGCGCCTCCCTCGAAACAGTCACACCATCCCCCAACGTAATGCATACAAGCGGTCAATCGGTCCGCAAAGCGGACGCACGCGAGGCAGCAAACGCTTCTCGATCATTGGTTCCACCCAACAATTTTTCAACGCGAGCATCTCGCCGCCAGCGTTTTTCTGCGACGCTCGAAGGGAGTCGTGAGCAATCTCGCGACTATACACCACCACTACAGGCCAACCATCTACTTCGCGTATCCTCTGAACAGACAAACTACACGACGAGGAATCCTCTCCACCACATCTTCGGAACATTCCGTCCCATTCCAACCGGATCCCTTCAACAATCACCGTCTCGGTCACTCTTTCTGCGCGTTTGTTCGTTCCGCGTCTGAACGGGCGCTTGCGCGTCGAAACGGCGCGAGGCGTCGGCGTCGTGCCGGGGGCGTCGCACCAACGTCGTCGGCCAACCGACCGACCGTCTCAACCGAGCGTTCTCCTCTCGCTAGGCCAGTATCAAGCCGGGAGCCGTCGAGAGGGTTGATCCACCTCCGCAATCGGCGCTCATGATACGCTCTAACCACGTACATATTTGACCAAACTTACCGGACACACAAGACACCCCCGACGAACACGGCCAGAGGCTGTACTCGTGCCCGGGTGTACCGCGGTGGCTGCTGCTCTCGTTCAGGTGCAGTGGTGCGGCTGCCAGCAAAACTCACGGGTTGGATGAGAAAAATGGGGCGTACGCCGAGCCACGAGAGCCGGATCGATCGCGAAATAAACGTACGCTGGATGGACGACGACGTGGAGTAACCTCTTTCAAGAGTGGAAACCCGAACGGAACGTATAACCGACGCAAGTCGTTTCGGTGGTCGTGTGACTGTGAAAGTAATCGCGCCATAGTGCAGTGGATCGCGGCGGTGCTCGATACAAGGACTCGTCCGAGCTTCTATCGTGTCGTGTCTTCTCCGTGGACAGAAAACACCGGACACGACCGAGGGTTGTGGGTGAAGTAAGGGTTTCGGTGACAGTGCCACGAAACGTAGGTTCGCTGCGCGTATAACCAACGGTGTACAGCGTTTTCGTCAATGCTGCTTAGGGGTGCGTGGTGAAAGTGCTCGTGTCACCGTGTATTAGGAGGTCGAGGTCGTGTCACGTATCGAGGTACGGCGACGTTTCGAAGAATGTCTGGCGGACAGGTGTCGCGGTTCGAGGTCGAATGATTCCCTTTCAAACGTGCGAATTCTTGTGACCCTGAGGGAATCGAGCTACGCCGTAATTGGCGACTCTCTTTCGAGATCGCCATAGGAGGGCGACCGTACGAGAAGAAAGAACGAGGTGACACCAGGAATCGACCAAGTGGAGGTTGAGGGGTACTTGAAGAGACGACGACGTCGAGAGGACAGACGGAGAAAGTGTGTCACCGACGTGGTACGAGGCGCCTCGAGGTGCCTTAGGTTAGGTCGCTGCTAGAGTCCCTTGATGCGAGGCGACGATAGAATAACAAGCCCGCTCCAAAGCGTCGCGCCTTAATTATCTTCGAATTGAAATTCTTTCTTCGGGGTGAAGTGATACTCAACGGAGGAACACGAAAAGGAATCATGGGCATCGCGATGGGAATAATTAAAACTTTTTATCGGAGCCTGGTAATTCTCACAGAGATGTCAAATTAGAAAGGCGTCGTTCCTGAGAGTGATAACTAAATTAATCCCGACACTGGTATTCGCGCAAAGGTAACTGAACACGTTTGGTAATAATTCGAGCAACTTTGCGGCACGAACATGATCTCGATGAGAAAGTACCGACTGCACGTCGATTCGGCAGACCAAAATCTTGCTAACAAGGTTTCATTGATCTGATTACTGGAAAGTGGTTTCATTAAGCTCACGTCTAGTGTCGACACGGGCACGTACGAGTGACCGGAAAAGATTCGTCAGAATCAAATTGTGCGTAACGTGATTGTAAAGTGATACTCTCATAAAGCAGCATTCGGTTGATTACACCGGATCGAAGTGCAACTTGAACGTGTGTACGCGCGTTAAGGGAAGAATCTGGTGGAAAGTTGTGCTCCTAGCGTGTTACGTGTCGTCGGCTATTTTTGACGCATCTAGTTTCATTCATTAATCAGCAAGGTAAAAGACTAGATCGAAGAAATATCTAGACATCCTACTATTTCTATGCAAAACGAGAAAAAAAGAGGAAAAAAAATTAAACATGTTCCGTCTCTGATTAACTTCACTACTTTTCTCAAAACTACCATCACATTCTACTTATGCTCCATTTAACTCTTGAAGCTTAGAACAAAAAAAAAAAAGAAACCAAATCTTTCTTGTTCCTTCTATCTCTAACATCGATAATATCTCACCATTCGTATCGTACGACAAGACAGGCAAAACTGCCGAACAAACATATCTGAAAGAAGGGGCGCGAAACGCACGAGCATCGAAGAAAAAGGCTCGGCTGCGATACCTCACGGACGTGTGCACAGTCACTCTCTCTTTCCATATCCGCCACCCACGCACGCACCAAAGACCGTCCGCGCGTGCGTGCTCACGTGCGAATGCTGCCGGCACAACGTGGCTAGCGAACAAGTACACAACGAACCGAGCTACGCTCATCGTACTCGAGAACCTTTCGATCCTCGCAGAACCGGATGCCAAGCCTCCGTCGCTGATCATCGCTCAAAAACGCTCATTCTTTCAGTGTGATGTGACGAAGGAAAAATAAGAGGAACCAATCTAGGAGCTGTCCAAACCAAGTATCCTTGACGTCCAGGTGGAAATTCGTGTTCTCGAACAATCTGATGAACAGGATCTAGCGGTGATCCTAGCTAAGACGCCAACCATGCATTCTTCTCTCGTGACCAGCAACGTAGGCGCACTGCTGCCGTTCCTGGTGGTGTTGCTCAGCCAAGTGGCCCTGTCTTTTGTGTTGGAGGGCTCGGCAACCAGTTACGCTCAATTCAGAAAATGGAACGCTGGTCTGAACGGCACGCTTGAGTTCGAGTTCAAGACCGAACAAGGCAACGGTCTGTTGCTCTACACCGATGACGGTGGTACATACGACTTCTTCGAGGTAAAGCTCGTCGAGAGCGCGCTCAGACTGAGATACAACCTTGGCGGTGGTGCACAGATCGTCACCGTCGGCCACGACCTGGGCGACGGTCACTGGCACAAGGTGCAGATCACCAGGTGCAACGAGAACACCACGCTGACGGTTGATGGTGTCAGCGCAGTCTCGACGTCGCGCGGCAAGGAATTCGAGTTTGGAAAGCTGGCAGGGAATTCTGACGTCTACGTGGGCGGTATGCCTAGCTGGTATAACAGCAAGCTTACGCTGCTGGCGCTACCGAGTGTGATCTTCGAGCCAAGGTTCAACGGATTCATTAGGAACCTCGTGTACGCCGATGGAGAGAACACGGTGCCGAAGAGGCAGGAGATGAAGAGCCGGGATGCTAAGGTAAATGAATTTTCTTCTCGTAAGGGTTGGTGATAAAGGACGGTGAGAATGATCGCGATGAATAGAGCGTGGCGGATAAATTTACTTGTGCGTAGGATGTACGAGAGGCTCGATAGGGATGAATGAGATCGGACGCGTAGCGTATGAGTAGAATAAGAGGAGAATTTCAGGTGACGATGAATGAACGCTGTAGGATGTAGGAACTTATTTGACGTATGAATATTTTCTGTACGGTAGGCTTATAAATTATGTATAATTATTTATTAAAATACTGGATTACGTAATAGTGCGGAGTATTGCAAATGTTTGAGAAAATTTTTTGGTTCGCATCATTTTACATAAGTGGAATTACTGTAATGGTTAAGAATATAAAATTGCAGTTGGTAGGACAATTATTGTTACCATTGCAAAGACAAATGCAGTTTAGTTCTGTCTAACGATTAAAATTTAAGAAATTAATTTAATGCTCGTTTGATATAACAAATAGAATCCAGATTGTTGGATTTTCATAATAAAAAGGAAACTAGAGTTTCTGTTATTAATAAAGAAAAAACTATATTAAAATTGTTACGCGCAGTAATGGGAGCGGCGGAACGTGATTTATGCGTTATTGTTACGAATAAAACGTCAAAAATAGTAGGAAACAACGGATCGATAGGCGAAGAGGATAAATGGTGCAGCGACTCCTCTAATAGCCACTTTATTTTTGGCCTCCTGTATGTAGTTGTGATTTCGAGAAGGAAAAAGTTTTCGAGAGCTTCGATCCGTGACGTGTCAGAAGAAATGTCTTAGGGGTGGATAATCCTGATTCAGTTTAAGTGAAATAACTTTTAATACAGGCGCCGTTCACGCTTATCTTTTCGGAAGTATCATATCTAGAAATTTTTCTAGTATTTTACGTATTTAATGTATTATTGTGTTTCGAGATAAAATTTAGATCTGTCTTAGAATTTTTACTACTAGATATTACATCTGTAAAAGCTATATTTCTCTGCTCTTTCGAATTCTGTTTCCATATTATTTCAACCAAATTTGAATCAAATCAAATCAAAACATTTTTCCTTCGACAATTAATCATATGTATTCCTCGGTATCGAAAATATTTTTGTTATCGTGTAAGTACTATTGCTATAAGAATCACCGCAAAGGAATGATTTCCTCCATCGGTCCGTAAATATATTCATAAATTAAATCACAACTACACAACATGCCGCAGTACCTACACTACACACCACCGCTAAATATTAAATCTACCTCTCGTGTGTACTCGAGAGAAAAATTTCATAACTCGTATCCGCACGATATCCACGGCTCGCCCAAGAATTCCTTGCGTGTAAATCTGGGCCAGCCATCGCACAGACGTATTGTTACGCACGTTGCTGACACCGTTTCGGTGCTTCAGAATGTGAGGCTTATTTCAAAAAAGAAAAAGAAAAAAAAAGGAAAAAGGAAAGAAGAAAGAAAGGGAAAAGAAAAGAAAAAGAACGAGAAAGAGAAAGAAAGAAAAAAATGTTTTGTTCTTTTCAGTTACCACTGAAAATTTTTTTTCCACTCTTCTTTGCCTTCGGGAACAGTCTTTTGTTTAGTAATAGAGAGAAACAGCGCAACGAACATTGTTAGCCTGGTTGTTACATTAATCAAAAAGGAGAGGCCTGTTTTTCTTGCTACTCTTTCGGACGCAACTGGCTGCGTAAATCAGCGATAAACTCCAAAAGCAATTTAACGTTTAACTGGATTTCGCGAGCGCACCTGTCTGAACCGCACGTGCTGCAACTACTTAGACGGTGGCGCGAGAGAGAGAGCGTATATTTCAAAGGATTTATTTGGATTTTAAAACGTTCGGTATTTAAACGCCGGCGTGTACGCGTACAGTGGAACACGTACTGCTCGAAGTTTTGCTCGAATAATTGTGTTCTACTCGAAAATTGGATAACAATTAAATCCTAACTGTGTACAGGTTGAATTTTTCTCGTTATGGTCAACAAACGACAATTAAAAGGTATTTTATTTTTTTTTTCTCCTTTTTCCATGTTTGTCACTCTTTGTTGTTGGACAAATTAGATAACCGATGCTGTGGAAACTATAGCGTTTTGAATATTAGTTTGTTATACGATAATTGTTAAATTGAAGCTCTTGGATATACATAGATATATTTTCTCGCGTCTGACTAAAAACTTTTAATACCACTATTTGTGGGAACTTGATATTAACTCTTTGAGCTCTGCAATTAGTTTTAAAATAGTGTTCGGTAGGTCCGTAATTATTTTCGTAATATACTCTAGTAGGTCTACGCTTAAGTCAAACATGCTGCGGAAAAATAAAAATAGTTGTCGGCTTTTTTTAATAAAAATGAAGAACAAACTTGGTAAAACTAAATTTTTATTTTCTTTATAGTATTCGAGAAAAGGTTATTGATAAATATTAGGTTGTCCCGAAAGTTTCTTTCGTTTTGTTAATAAGTAATGGATACGTAATACTTTATGTTTTGCAATGTATTATTACTTCACATAGGATTCGGTTTGCACTATTTTTTTCCTCCATCTCTCGTTCAACAAGTAACGCTAAATGTTTATTTAGACATTGCTAGACGAAATCGCTGCGTGAATAACACCGAAAAGAATTAATGCACTCGAACGTCTTCTCTCAGGGGACATTAAAGTTTATTAACGATATTAATGATTACAGAGGATGAACTTACGTCGGCATAACTTTTTTAAAAAACGCATGTATCCTCGAAGTTCTCTATTCCAAATATCAAGAGACAGCAAATCAAAA
>SMSQ01026209.1:50074-77327 GCA_019453375.1 Ctenoplectra terminalis
AAAAAGAAAAAAAAAAAAAAATATACAGAACTAGAAACAATAACTTTGTCCCACATTCAAGCGAGCTTGAAATAAATTCATTGATAAAACAGAAAAATACGCGAAATCGATGTCGGTATACGATCCGAAATAAAATCAGCGCGTAACTATAAAAAGTATCGAAAGCTACGATAAGGATATCGGGAACGGGGAGTAAAATCTGCGTGCAGTAAACTGTAGGAGTGGATAAGATCGAGGTAATGTCGAAAATGGTGAAGTAGAAAATCCGAAAACAATGCACAGCACGTATGTACGTACGCTGCATACCACTGCATTGCGTCAGATGCATCGTACGCTAGCTCGGAATAACGATACATACTTCGCCTCGTCGCCTACCGTGTCGTTGTGATTTGCTCTGGAGCAATGATATCGCACGTTCTCTCGTCTATTTTCCGCCTGACACCGAACTACTGCCACTCGCTACATGGAATTATTCGAAGCACTCCTTTTACCTAACGGAACGAAATTTTGGGATCCTAGGAAAATTGAATCCACCGTTTCTCGGTCCGGCTCTCTGTGTTTCTCGTGCACGCATTCCACGTTATTTCTAACCCTTTGAAGAATCGACGGAAACAATGTGTTTTGTCGTGATATGGTATGAAATACTTTTAAGGAGACTGATACACCAAAAGAATTTGTTTCCTTCCGGAAAAATTCCTTTTCGCGTGTTTGTATTCTTTGAAAGTTTCTGCTTCCATAGATACCATGCGTGCGACGATTTAGTGGATATTTAGTATTAAAAAAATAAGGTTTCACAGGTTTGTTTCATTTTTCGAAAATTTGAATTTTTTATGATTTTATAACATTTTTTTTAAAAGCACATTAGTATAACAATATGAATCGATTTTTGAATATTTTGTCTATAGAGAAAAAGGTGCAACAGATTATGAGCAAATTTTATTTTTTTTAATATTAATACTATTTCGTATTATAACAGATAATGGTACTATGAGGAATGCAAAAATTTTTAAGTAGGTTAAGGAGTTTTTGAAAAATGTGTAATTTACTATTATAAAGATAGACACGTTCCTGTGCACATAAATTTACATCAATTTACACAATATAAAATTAAAAACTCTGTATTTGCAGATGTAAAAAAAAAATCGGTTCGATTAATAAAAACCTAGGTTTTTTTCTATGAAAATTGTAACTTAAAGTGTTGGAAATTTTTTGGCGTGAAACGAGTTTAATAATATAATACCTACCAGGGTTAGTTTTAATAGGAATCTGGCGATGTACACGAATAAAGTTACACGGTATTAATGTGCCACGAAACTTCTAATAAATACAGCTTCAAAAGAACATAACTTACACTTGGAAACTACAGACTAAACTTTCCAAATGATTATTCAGTTCTTAAAAGATCGTTCTAACCACTTAACACATTACTTACCAACAAGGGAAATCTTCAAATTTCTACCACAACATTCCTAATAAATAATATTTCACTTTTGTACATTGTTCTACGGAGTTTCGTCCACAATACCTTCACAGAGGAACGATTAACTTCATTTTGAAACTTAGGACTTATTTTTAAAATCCTTTTAAGTATATTTACAAAATAGACTTAAACAAACGTAACTTGTGTAGTTACCCATATATTAACACTTTATCCACCAGAATCCTATTAATAGGCTTTCCGATGCCAACGCTCATCGATCGTTATCCTATTAATCGGCTTTTCGATTGTCAACACTTATTTGCCTATTCCGACCGGAAAGAACTATCGGACGGTTCGTCGCGTCCCTTTTATTCAATTTTTAATTATATTTTACGTTCACGTGTACAACAGGGATGAGCAACCTTTTAAAAATGTAAGAAACTTACGATAATACAAACACTGAACGATGAACTCAAATTATCTCTTTGCTAACGAAATAAACCTAGTATAAAAAATTACAGAAATAAAATACTCGTTAATAGAAATACTATTAAAAAAACGGCGAAAGATATATGTGAAAAAAGATTATCTACGATGTCGGCATCGTTTCCAAAAATCATGTTAACACGCCTAGTGTGCAACCAGGCTGCGGGACACTGTAGGAATTTTTAAAAGTCAAAATATAAAATCTTTGAAGAAAGTCTTTGCTCTCCACATCTTTATAAATTTCAAAAATTTTTACCGTCCCAATACCAGCGATGAATCCGCGCCCAACTAAACCGGTCGTTAGCAAATGACAACCTCAATTATGAACGCCAGATAAAGTGCTAACGTATCCAGGTCATCAGCAACTAACACTTCCCTAAATCTAACCCGAACAGATTATCGGCCACAATTGAAGCATCAATTCTTTCCTCCGTACTCGATCCGCACGCTACACTCCCTTTGCCTCAATAATTGACAATATTACAGTCTCCGCCTTATCTATCTTCATCCATCTCAAACTAAGCGGAATTTACACCGATGTGTATCATAAATCCCAAGCGAAAACCAGCCCTGGCCAAATGAGCAGCGCAAGGAGGGAGGAACGTTGGGTAAGATCGATCGTACAGAAAGGATTGCACTCTTTCGAAGGTTTCGTGGGTTGGACTGCATGGAAAGTGAGCCGCGAGGGTGGAGGCAGGCGAAATCGTTAGCAGAAATGAAAACAAATTGCCTGGGTGGGCGGCATCCGAGAGGCGAAGCCGCCGGGCAAAAGTGTGATTTGACAAATGGCGTATGATAAAAGCGCGCAACGTTCATTAAGGGAAATGGTCGGTGGTCGGGTAATGCAACTCCGATCATAAAACTGATGCACTGTAAACACGTTTAGGCTCGCACGCTAGGCGTATCGGGCGATACCTTCCACGCGAACCATGTTACAGCTTCATACGTCAATGGCACACCGATGCCTTTTACAACTTTATGTCCTACGGGTTAAGTATGCTTTTAACCCTTTCACTGCTAAGATTTGAAATTTTCCGTGCATCGTGTGCACTCGCCACCGAACCACGAGGACTTCTAGCTGAACTGAATAACCTTTTACGTTTCCCGCGTGTAAAACCTGCCAAGCGTTAAATTATTCAACCATTTTGTTGCCGCGTAGCTACGACGTGACATCAATTTCGCGCCCCTAAAAAACCATCCGCGGATGATTCCTTGTGAAAGAACTCGTTCGCTTTAAACGTTACGAGGGTGAATGTTAATTAATCTGTCGTATCTACTTGAATAATACGTAGAAAAGCGAAGGGCCGAGAGGAAAGGCTGCGTCGATTTCATGTATGACCTTTGTATCCGCTAAAAAGTGAATTCAATTGTTGAAATTTTCGCCTACAACTGTTTGCAGAATCCGTTCCATGCAAATAAAAACTTCAAAGCTTTGGAACGGTTCGTTTTTCCGGGCTCCGTATAGACGCTTAATAAAATGAGGTGCGCTCGAAAGTGAAAAATAGTGTGATTTGATTGAAAAGGTTATGGGAATACTGTAACTGTTGAAATTCGAGTAAAATCAGGAAAAGGATAAATTTGTGATAGAAAAGTTTGAATGTAACGAGTTAGGTAGTAATTTTAAATATTTATTCAGCCGAATTGGTTAACCGTCTGCAACCCTCTGGCGTAAAGAATTTTTGTGCATTTACAAAAAATTACTTTACCTTCTTTACTTTACTTCAATGTGCTTTCTGTAATATCTGATAAATTAAATAATCTTCCACAGAAATTTTACTTTTCTTTTTTTTACTATATTCTCAAAAGTATGGATTTGGAGTGTTTTTTTACTCCAATCCAATAATGCTACGAAATCCCATCTTGAATCAGTTAACTGCAAAGACTGAGGCACTTGATACTCGATACTGCTTTATCGTACTCGACGACATAATCTCCTTGACGATGTCGAGAACAGTTAGCGAAACTGACAATGAGAAAAGAATCTTGACGATTCGAGGCTTCTTCAACTTGTACTCTAGAATTTCAAGGGGACTTCGATACGAGGATTTTACCTCGCCCAAAGAAAACGAAACAAGTACCTGTATTGTTCCTCGTTTTCTTCATTTTTGAAAAAATCTGCGATCACGTTACTTGCTTAAGAGTGGAACAGCTGCGCTAAATAAATACAGATTCAAAGGTACAATTTCTCTAAGTAGACAGTGCATTTTTACACATTTATAGGAAATTTAAAGGTGCAAAATTGCACAAAATGCACGTGATAGAAAAAAACATACAAAATATCCAAATTACAATGCTTTCTTTAAATAATTTTCTACCAAAGGTCTACTTTTATTTGTAGCAAATTCTCAAAAACATGAATCTGCGGAAAAATTCGTAAACCAATTAAAGTCTTGAAAAAACAATTTTCTTTTTTTTTTAAGATAAATGTGTAAGAAGAAGGGTTCAAAGAACTCCCACTTAGGCTTCCACGCGAGGGCTTAGAGCTCAGGAGTTGTAGGGCTAATCCTCTGTCCTCGGTTCTAAGGGATTAGCTAACTCTATCAGCAATAGAAGCAATGGTCGGTGTACAGTGAAGATAATATCGATATGAATGTCGATATAAATGCTCAATTTATAACCGGCAGAAATTTAATCTTATTTTATTTCAGTTCGGTGGAATATAGGCCAGTGTTGGATTAAGGTCCAGTGATACTTATGCATATAATCGCCTTAGAACATGATGTAAGAGATGCAATTAGCAGCAGCAGTTATACTGGTAAACAAACTGTCATCAGTTTTGCAGAGCTATTCGTTCTTTCAGTCAACGGAATTAAATTTCATCAACTCGATCAACCCTGTACTATGGAAGCAACGAAACAATGAAACTGTAGCTCAGTTTTTCACAAATGCCTCTTTAATATTTAAAACACGACGTTATATTTGTATTCGCTCCAGCACTGAACACTTTTTCGTAGCACAATTTTATAAAAATTATATGCAATCTCTTTTTATGTTTTATATGAAATGCGAGGGACTAAAAAATAAAAACATTTAAGATATTATTGATATTATAGATATTTAAGATATTTGTCATCGATTGGCAGCTCACAAGACATGTGACGATAATTGCACGAATGTGAATATTTTAAGACACTAAAGAATTTAGAAATCTCCGAAATTATTAATGGAAGTGCAACAAAGAAAGAGCGAAGTCACGATAATATTTTTTATTTAGAAAATTTCGCACTTAAAGATTACAGATTTTTGGATTATCACGTTGCGAAGCGTAAGTATAAGCTAATGGAAATTATTTTCGTTAAATGAATCAGTTAAGAGCAACAAATCTTTTCGTTCGAATTAAAAACTTGAGAATAGGTATTACCGTACTGAACACACAGTACTCTTCAAGTTACAAACATTTGGCTTACTCTCTCTTTAATTATCTATCAACAGTGATAGTTACACGTTTTAAGCGAAACAGATAAAACGTTAACTGTTTGTAATTAACTTAAACTACCAGTCCTATATGATTCCATTACTTTTATACAAAAATTACAACTTCGACGAGAGTTATCTAACTCTTAACNAAACATACAAAATATCCAAATTACAATGCTTTCTTTAAATAATTTTCTACCAAAGGTCTACTTTTATTTGTAGCAAATTCTCAAAAACATGAATCTGCGGAAAAATTCGTAAACCAATTAAAGTCTTGAAAAAACAATTTTCTTTTTTTTTTAAGATAAATGTGTAAGAAGAAGGGTTCAAAGAACTCCCACTTAGGCTTCCACGCGAGGGCTTAGAGCTCAGGAGTTGTAGGGCTAATCCTCTGTCCTCGGTTCTAAGGGATTAGCTAACTCTATCAGCAATAGAAGCAATGGTCGGTGTACAGTGAAGATAATATCGATATGAATGTCGATATAAATGCTCAATTTATAACCGGCAGAAATTTAATCTTATTTTATTTCAGTTCGATGGAATATAGGCCAGTGTTGGATTAAGGTCCAGTGATACTTATGCATATAATCGCCTTAGAACATGATGTAAGAGATGCAATTAGCAGCAGCAGTTATACTGGTAAACAAACTGTCATCAGTTTTGCAGAGCTATTCGTTCTTTCAGTCAACGGAATTAAATTTCATCAACTCGATCAACCCTGTACTATGGAAGCAACGAAACAATGAAACTGTAGCTCAGTTTTTCACAAATGCCTCTTTAATATTTAAAACACGACGTTATATTTGTATTCGCTCCAGCACTGAACACTTTTTCGTAGCACAATTTTATAAAAATTATATGCAATCTCTTTTTATGTTTTATATGAAATGCGAGGGACTAAAAAATAAAAACATTTAAGATATTATAGATATTATAGATATTTAAGATATTTGTCATCGATTGGCAGCTCACAAGACATGTGACGATAATTGCACGAATGTGAATATTTTAAGACACTAAAGAATTTAGAAATCTCCGAAATTATTAATGGAAGTGCAACAAAGAAAGAGCGAAGTCACGATAATATTTTTTATTTAGAAAATTTCGCACTTAAAGATTACAGATTTTTGGATTATCACGTTGCGAAGCGTAAGTATAAGCTAATGGAAATTATTTTCGTTAAATGAATCAGTTAAGAGCAACAAATCTTTTCGTTCGAATTAAAAACTTGAGAATAGGTATTACCGTACTGAACACACAGTACTCTTCAAGTTACAAACATTTGGCTTACTCTCTCTTTAATTATCTATCAACAGTGATAGTTACACGTTTTAAGCGAAACAGATAAAACGTTAACTGTTTGTAATTAACTTAAACTACCAGTCCTATATGATTCCATTACTTTTATACAAAAATTACAACTTCGACGAGAGTTATCTAACTCTTAACCGGTGAGATGGAGTCTGAGGAGTCGTATAAAACTTTTAAAAAGGTACTTGTTTATTTCAAACTTTTATCGGCAATAGAATTTTAAGCACACTGGTATTAACCCTTGTGTCGGTAATCGGAATCGTTCAGTCCAATTCAATGCTAGTAATTTTCTGATAAAATTCCGACAAAATTCTAAACTCGAAGCAAACGTCCATAAAAAATGTGCTAATTACATTTTCGTCGGATATTAATATCTTTTACCGGGAAGATAAAATATTTTAAATGAAAATACACAAAAAGGTACCCGGTTACTGACATAAAGATTAACGCGTTGAACGCCACGCCGAAATCACATGTTTTTCTCAGGACGCCACGAATATAAGATTCGATAAAAACGAATCTCTCATTTTTGATCTTCTAATAAAAATTTTTAATCGTTGAATACCGCACACTTTATTTCAAACTATTCTCTAATAGCGATGATGATGCTCAAAATTCATTAACCATCAATTTTAATTTAACCCTCTATAGCCCGAATTTTGTCTGCTTATTGGAGAAAAAAATCCGATTGATTACAGTTTTTCACTTTGATTTGAAAATGTTTTAACTAATAATTACCGTAGATGGATCGCGGCATTGCTACAGTAATGCAGTAATCAAATTTAATAGTGCAGCGATAACTAAAGAAAATTAATTTTTTAAAATATAGATACATCAGTTTGTAACTTTTAAGTCACACAAGGTTAACGTACAAGAAAATACAATAGTCATTAACGATTAAGGACCAAACAAAGAACGTTTCTACAATCGAAACATGTACACCGCTATCAAAACGTGATAACTAAAGAAAATTAATTTTTTCAAACATAGATGCATCAGTTTGTAACTTTTAAGTCACACGGTCCCATAGAGGGTTAACTTTTACAATTATAAACATTTGAAGCACTCCGGCCACCGATGACCACCGTGACGCTACACCAGAAACAATCTCCGGTCACATTTGATCACCGTGGCAGTCAACGTGTTAACATATCTCTCAAAAAGATTCGAATTCAATTAAAAAAAAAAAGTTTTAATTTACTGTTTAAGTAAAAAACAAAGTGTATCAACCTCTACCATACCAGTTACGGGTTAAAACATCTTTTTCTTCCAAACATATACCGTTTCTCGTACGCAGTAACAGTCGCTATAGTATTGCCTGTCGCAAATATCGACACTGTTAGTTAACCAATGCAGTAGAACGACTTTGAAATTCAATTTGCAGGCTGGAAGCGCACAAGTTTTAAAATGGCACAGCGTACCCAAGTGGACACGTAATTTCCGTCGAATCGATTAACAGTACACAGCATTTTAAAGCGACAAGTGGATTTAATCCATCGACCGATCGCGTAATATCGGTCGTTTTATACAAAGTGGATGAAGACTGCCGTGACTACCTTTTATATCTCAGGGCTGTCGAACATCTTTATTGCCGTGGAGCACACAATCGCTTTTTAATCATCGAAATATTAACGATTCCGTGAAGTAAGAGGAAACCTGAATTACGATATGGACTGAATCCGTAATGAGATGCTCTAGGAAAAAGACTTAAGAGGCGATTGTAAAAATCGAAAGGCGAACAGAACGATGCAATTAGTTGCGTTGATGTTTCAATTAATTACTATGGATTAGCTACCAATCGCGGAATTAAATTAACCGAAAAACTTTTGAAGAAATACTAACGGTTGAAAAATTCCACCTCGCTTTTAGTTGCGGAATATCGAAACGATATTTTAACCATGTTCCTATAATCTTTTTTCTTTTTTTCTTTGTATTGTAAATAACACCAAATTTGTTGGAATGGAAATTCAAAATTCTGCAGAGACCGTAATAAAATTATTTAACGAAAGTGTTTTATTAAAACCTTTCAGAGCGTAGCATGAGAGAAACTCGAGCAAGCCATTAACCTTTAACTGGCGAGGTAAAGTCTAAGAAGCTTTATGAAACTTTTATACAAATGCTTATTTATTTCGATATTTTATTAGGAATAAAATGTTATTAATACCGGTTGTGTTAATACAGGTATCTATTAAGAAGATTTAAATCCTCTTTCTTTCGAGAAATCTAAATATTTAATATTCAAGTAAAAAACAACTGCTCACCAGCTAAGTGTTAAACAAGATATTGTGTGATAAAATTCATATCTTAGATTGTATTACGCGTAATATATTTATTAAAATTTATTCCATTTATTTTTCATACTTGACTTTGCAGACATAAAAAATTTCTATGATAAAATATCGAATATCAAAATAATTTCTGCTGTATTTCTGGTCGTTTCATTACACCGTCACAGAGTTAAATAAATATTCCAAGAATCGGTGAGAGGAGACAACGATATTTCGTTCTATCTCATTCATAGAAAGCGGGAAAGGCAATAAAAAAAAAACTTTTTTTCCATACATAATAATTTCCAATACAACAAGAATATTAATAAATGCAAAAACTGAATTGTCACTCTCGTCGTGCTTCGAATAACTGTCGATAAAATTAACTCGGAAAGTACGAAAATAAAAATCCGAGGATCTCTTCCTCCCATATCGCGAAATATCCATTAAAAGCGCTGAAAGTGCGCACACAGAGTATCAAACTTGCGTTAATACCGAATCCATATTTATTCGCTCGCATTCGTTTCAATTGGATTTCCTAAACGACGATGCTTGGTCAAACATTTTTAGCCGCCATCATCGTGCCCGAAACTTACCCTCCGTTTGTACTCGCGACGCTGTCTGTCTATCTGCGCACGTGTATCTTGCAAAAATGGAATTGGAAAAACATAACATCGGTAACGGTGCGCTGATGTTGAATTACAGATTAAATTAAAAATCTATTTTAATGGTGGCTCGAGCCCGGTAAACCGTGACCGAAGGGTACGTTGTGAAAAACGAATTTTTTGGCGCTTCATGTTTAACAGTTTGGAAAGTTTGTAAAAGCATCGGGTGGATTGCAGTTCGCTTAAAATTTTCGAAACGCAATTTTCGTATCGCGAAATACGAGAGATTTTAAATTAATTCGACCGAACGCAAACGGTAGGAAATAGTATGTAATGTTTGAAAAATGAATAAAATAGAAAAATATTGAAATAAAGTGGACGATATTGGACTTCTTGTTCTGAACAGATTTGTCGATTTGGAAATAGTAAAGACGTGAAAGTATCAACGATTAATTAATTGTGACAAGCGTTGAAGGTATTTCTAAACGTGTAATTTATCGACGTTAAAAAAATAATAGGTAGATAAAAATGTGTTGTTTATAAAAGCTCAATTGGTAAGTTAGGATTGATATTGCTATTTGGAGCAATTATAGTAAACTCCCTCTTATCTGGCTCTGTTTTAACCCTTTCGCTGCGAAACACGTATATACGCCCTTAGAAATTAATAATCATTTGGTATAATCGTACGCGGAGATTTTTTACAGCACAGAATTTTTTTTTTTTTAATTTACACGTGTTATACCATAATTCGTTACAGAATCTAACTACATTTTAATATCCATATTTATGTTATATTAACAAAAACTGTATTGATCAGTATATCAATAGTGAATTTAGTCTTTAGAGTACTTTTTAGAATACAATGGTTGCCATAGAAAATCAAAAAAGAAAAAATATTATATTATATATATATAAATAAACATTATTTCCTAATACGCTATTACATGATACTGGTGATATACTATATAGGTACACATGTACTTTCTATTTGATTTATAACCTATAAATGGTATTATCGGATTAATCGATCATTCGTTTATCCGGACAAAGGTTAGGTCCCATATGAGCCAGTTAAGAGAGAGTACTTTATAACCTATTTTTTTATTATTATTATTATTATTATATCATTTGAAACCTCGGTCAGTATACCCAGGTTTGTAACAATTATATAAAAATCTATTTATATTTATATTTAATATTTAATATAACGAAGAGTTTCATTATATAATATTATAGTATATATTATAGTATAGTATTATATATTAATTATACAGTATAAAATTTAAACGAGCAAAAGCAACGAATAAAAATTAACATTCGAATGATAATCTTTACAATTATAGTTATATATTGCTAACATAAAAATCCACAATCCATTTATTAATCATTTCTAAGATAATCCTATCTTACCAATTGGAAATTTAAAAGGAACGAAAACGATGTTATACCGACTCACCCAAAGCTGATAAACTGGAGTCGTTCGGAAAACTGTGTTTAATCAAAACTGTGTTGAAGTTCTCAGCCCACTATAAAATACAAATACTAATTGTATTATGGTTACAACGAAAATAGTCGTGCAATGAAACGTTCTCCGACTTACTGGATAACAATCACCTTTTCGATTTATACGTTATTACAAAGTCGCTGCTCGTCGTCAAAGTCCTGTCGAGCAACTTGTTACACACGCGGTAACATGTATCTCCCTGGAATATTTCAACGAGAATATGTCACAGGTTATGTCGCAACCAAACACGAGTTTCTCGTGAAAAATATCTTACTACCCGCTTACCCATGCTTCTCTCCAACGCAAATTCTACGATTTACTTCGTTTAAAGCAAACCGTTTCAAGGAACGACAATCTAAAATATGCTGCTTATATCGAGAATCGATTTCTAGCTGCCAGAATCGAGATGCCGCAATTCCCGCGGTTAGATTTTCGTTTCCTCGCTGTGATTGGCTGATTCCATTTACGGCCATGTTCAGTTTTCAAAGAAGCGCGATCGTGCGCGCCGGAAGCTGTGCGGTCAGACTATTTAATTTATTTAACTATTTTATTCGATACAAATTGTTCAGAGTTATCAACGTTCTTGTTCTTTGGTTATCCTTTTATTTTGTATTAGCGTTATTAGCGTCAATGAATTTTTCGAATGAAATTCTCCCTGCGTAAAGTCACGTTTCAAGTATCCGCCTGAAAATATATTATTACAAACCTATTATTTGAATCGAATTTATTGATCGAAACAGACGTTTCTATCTTTTATATCGCCTCGAATACTTGCTTTGTGAATTCTCTTTTGTATTATATTCTATATGGTATTAAAATTCAATATTCAAGTTTTCTACAATTAAATTGACGTTTCTGTTTAAGAAAATGGTATTAGCTTTCTGGTGTTAATATCGACGCAAAGTATGAAAACGTTAACAGTTGAGACGCGAAGACTTGCTTTGTCAATTTCTTTATTATTATATTCTATATAATATCAGAATTCAATACTCAATTTTTATAAAATTAAATTGACGTTTCTATTTAAGAAAATGGTATTAGTTTTCTGGTATTAATATCATCGCAAGGTAAGAAACCGTTAACAGTTGAGACACGAAGACTTGCTCTCTGAATTTCTTTATTATTATATTCTATATAATATCAGAATTCAATACTCAATCTTTTCAAATTAAATTGACGTTTCTGTTTAAGAAAATGGCATTAGCTTTCTGGTGTTAATATCATCGCAAAGTAAGAAAATGTTAACAATTGAAACACGAAGAAGACTTGCTTTGTCAATTTTTTTTTTTATTATATTCTATATAATATCAAAATTCAATACTCAATCTTTTCAAATTAAATTGACGTTTCTATTTAAGAAAATGGTATTAGTTTTTTAGTGTTAATATCATCGCAAAGTAAGAAAACGTTAGCAGTTGAGACACGAAGACTTGCTTTGTCAATTTTTTTATTATTATATTCTATATATCAGAATTCAATACTCAATTCTCTCAAATTTAATTGACGTTTCTGTTTAAGAAAATGGTATTAGCTTTCTGGTGTTAATATCATCGCAAAGTAAGAAAACGTTAGCAGTTGAGACACGAAGACATGCTCTCTGAATTTCTTTATTATTATATTCTATATAATATCAGAATTCAATACTCAATTCTCTCAAATTAAATTGACGTTTCTGTTTAAGAAAATGGTATTAGCTTTCTGGTGTTAATATAATCGCAAGGTAGGAGAACGTTAACAGTTGAGAAATAGAGACAAAAAAATTCTTGAATAAACTTGATATTTCACGGTGCCCCGGTTTGAACCCGTCCTAGTTCCGCTCCTGTTTCCGGCGTAATGCAGCGCCGCCACACCCGCGACGTCACTTCCGACTTTTGTTTCTTCTCGTTAAAGTGTTGTATGTTGGTTTGAATGAAAGTGTCGCGAGTGTGGCGACAAAAACCACGGAAAACAGAAGAAGAATGCGAGAGCAAAAGGAATTGCAGGCTTCTAGCAGAACGCCCATTGTCCAGCGGGGTTTCATTCCATGCAATTTCAACGGGGTAAGTCACCTTTTTTAGTGCGCTCGAAGGCGCCTCTTTCCGACCAATTAATTTGCGTCCAACATCGCTTTAGCCTCGCACACCGAGAGAAAATACCGTTCCTTTGTATTTTCTAACTCGGCTCAGTGTATAAATTTGTCGGGAAAAGTCGTTTTTGCGGCCCAACATATTGCTGATCGTACAAAAGCATTTCGTAACGCGGTTTTATAAGCGTGTTGAATCATTTGGAATATTTCATAGATGGCGCCCATTAGCCGCCTTTACTCTGGTCATTCAAATTTTCTAAACGCTTTACACTGAAACCAATTTATTGCGTATTCTAGTAATTGTAGCTAAAGTTTTTTTTTGTTTCAATAATTGCAAAAAGACCGTTTACGAAGTGTTTAGTAGGTCGTGATAATCTGATAGAACAAGATACTGCGAATTTTTTAATGTTGCGAATATATCGCGGCTTGGCATTGATAGTGGAATGAATTTAAAAATGTAAATTTTATTAGAGAAGCTTTTTAAAATTTAGGTTTTTGAAAATATTAAATATTGGTTTTATAAATTATTGTATGTAACTGTTGGAACGTTGATTTTTATGCAAATTTGTATTTTTATGAATATAATTGAAAAAATTTTAAGTAGACAGGCAATTTTTTTATTGAGTAAATTATGGGTATTAGGTTTTTCGTTTATTTATATTTTTTTGTAGTTATGCGCATTCTGTGTATGTTTGTTTCAAATTTTTCATAAATTAATCATTGTGGTTTTTGGTAAATTTAGCAGAAATAGAAGTATAGTTTAAATTTTGTATTTAATAAAGACAAATTAAAAAATGTTTTGAGCTCTGGAATTATCAATGCCAAGCAGTGGTATGTAAGATTACTGCACTTAATATGGGACACCTGATTTTAAAATCTTAACAAAATTAGAGAAATGGTATTTTTTAATTGAAACCAACGTTAAAGTACAATAAAATTAACGGATATTTAAACAGTTAAATATGTACAAGCTTAAAAGTTCTAAAATTGTGATAAGAAAAGAAAATTCAAGAAAATTAATTTCTATTAAAAATTTACGTCTATTTGAACAGAAGAGACAAATAAGTAAATATTTCTTAATTTTTTTTAACGTATTACAAATATCTTTGTCTTTGCAATGAAAATAATTAATACGTTGTACATATATACTTATTTGATTTATAAATATAACATAATGTATCTAATATAAATAATATGGCTGTCCTTTGATTAAAAAGAAGTAATTTACATAATTACCCCATGTTCCACGGTGTTCCATATTAAGTACAATTCCTCTACATACAACTGATCTAAAAAATTTAGATCTTTCACCATTACAGTTAAAATTAACAAAAATATACCTAAGTAAAACCGATTTGTGTTCAAATTGACAAAAATCGGTCTGAATAAGACTTAGCTACACGTTCATTTAATAACTCCAAAACAACCGCGTTTACCTTTAGCTTCCATTTCCATAACTTTAATATTATAAGTTCAGCATCGCGTCCAATACAGCTACCAGTAACAATCTCAATATCCCAATCTCTTAAATTTTTCTATCGCGAAACGAATAAGAACCGTGACAAACTAAGGATAAAGTTTCTTCGCTAACGAACCATAATTAATCTGAATTACCATCGTTAAACCGAGAAGCGCATCTTAACAATATTTCTACACAAATACAGGGTGCCTCGAAAAAATGTATACACTGTTTGAATGATTATCACTCCGCTTTTTATCCACGTATAATTAATATTCAAACTGCAAAAGAANTCACTTCCATAGCTTTAATATTATAAGTTCAGCATCGCGTCCAATACAGCTACCAGTAACAATCTCAATATCCCAATCTCTTAAATTTTTCTATCGCGAAACGAATAAGAACCGTGACAAACTAAGGATAAAGTTTCTTCGCTAACGAACCATAATTAATCTGAATTACCATCGTTAAACCGAGAAGCGCATCTTAACAATATTTCTACACAAATACAGGGTGCCTCGAAAAAATGTATACACTGTTTGAATGATTATCACTCCGCTTTTTATCCACGTATAATTAATATTCAAACTGCAAAAGAATCTACGTAAAATGTATGCTTCCAATAGCATTTTAAAATAAATTTTCTTTCTTCAAAAATTAATCTTGGTCCGCTCATTATTTCCAATTAATTATGAACAAAAAAGAAAAATCAGAAAGCTATGTATATCCGTTAAACAGTGTATACATTTTTTCGAGGCACCCTGTATACACGATCTGGTCGTCAACATAACTTAACGAAATATTTACACGAGGATAATTATATCCATGACGACACGTTACAGCTCGAAACGAAGTTATCCGCGTGTATGATGTGTACATATCAAGAACGGAGAGTATCAGAATCGTAAGAAGCGCTTAAATTATACAGGGGATGTAGGTAGGATATCTGGCCGCCATTTTCCATAAGAGCTAAGACAACCGTAGACAGGCTTACGAGGCACATTATGCGGAGATTTGGCGATTTGCATAAAGCTGGTTCGTGCTGTTGATTCGCCTGAAAGAGAGATAGAGAGACAGTTGGCTGATTATAGAATGAATGGGGAAAGATGAACCGAGAGATAGAATATAGAGACGAGAGGAACGGATGAGGGAGGTAGAGAGAGGTAGAGAGTGAGCCAAAGAGACGGTACGATGGGAAGTTGGAAGAGAAAGGGAGACACTCGGTTCCACGATCGCTGAAATTTCTCGCGATGGATCTTATCGAGGCGAATGCATAATTTGAAGGTGTAATGCAGTCTTATCGGAACGTTTCCTATACGGCATGGCGAGACGTGGAAAGTATTCGTTCGTCAGAAACGTCTGATTGTTCGTCGATTGTCTGCCACGGAGTTTAACTCCGCCGCGAATTGATTGATACGTATATTCCTCTCTGCTACCGAGCAGCGACGCGATAATGAAGTAAACGGCCCTGCGAAGCTGTTCGACACGTTTACGCATCATCGTGTCGTTCAATAAGTACGAACGGAGCTTTGATTTAACCCTCTATGGCTTTGTGTGACTTAAAAGTTACAAACTGATGCATCTATGTTTTAAAAAATTAATTTTGTTTAGTTATCACGTTTTGATAGCGGTGTACACGTTTCGATTGTAGAAACGTTCTTTGTTTGGTCCTTAATCGATTGTTGAAACGTTCTGGTCCTTAATCGTTAATGACTATTGTATTTTCTTGTGCGTTAACCCTCTATGGCTTTGTGTGACTTAAAAGTTACAAACTGATGCATCTATGTTTGAAAAAATTAATTTTCTTTAGTTTTCACGTTTTGATAGCGGTGTACATGTTTCGATTGTAGAAACGTTCTTTGTTTGGTCCTTAATCGTTAACGACTGTTGTATTTTCTTGTACCTTAATCCTCTATGGCTTTGTGTGACTTAAAAGTTACAAACTAATGCATCTATATTTAAAAAGATTTATTTTGTTCAGTTATCACGTTTTGATAGCGGTGTACATGTTTCGATTGTAGAAACGTTCTTTGTTTGGTCTTTAATCGATTGTAGAAACGTTCTGGTCCTTAATCGTTAATGACTATTGTATTTTCTTGTGCGTTAATCCTCTATGGCTTTGTGTGACTTAAAAGTTACAAACTGATGCATCTATATTTAAAAAGATTTATTTTGTTTAGATATCATTGTACTATTAAATTTGATTACTTTGTTACTGTAGCGACGCCATGATTTATCTACGGTAATTATTAGTTTAAACATTTTCGAATCAATGTGAACAACTGTGATCGATCGTAATTTTTTCTCCAATAAGCAGACTTTTCCAATAAGCAGATTGGAAAAATACATAAGGCGCACCAGAAACAAATCTTTAACCATATATTTTACAGAAAACCATAAAAAATACTCAAAAGTGCACCGTTAATAATTTATAAAATTTGGGTTAGGTTTTACGAATCGGTCATTTGACCGCTTTGGTAGCTTTAGTGTTAACGTTAGAACAACTAAAGTGATCGAAACAACCAATTCGTGATTTCTTGCAGAAGTTTTATAAATTTGGTACACTTTTGGAAATTCTTTGTGGTTTTCTGATACAAGTATATGTAAAGGATTATTTTTCTTGAATTATGAATCTTTTTTTATATGTATATCTTTCTGTTTGATTTCTTTGGTACGAAAAATTTAGTAGTTTTTTATTTATTTTTATTTTTATGTTATATTATATTTTATTCACTTTGGTAGTTCTAGTGTTAAGCACACGTGGGTTACGTTTATGTTACGGGTACATAATTACGCTATTTGGGTTGTATCTTTATCAAATTCTTTACTAATTTCCTTATCGATTCGAAATAAATACTGTAGGTATTAAAAGAAATTTCGTGTATTTTGATAAATTTTTTTATTGAAAGGTTTCCTTAGGCGATACAGTTCTAAATTATTTTTTTCTCTGAATACTTGCAGTCTTTGAAATACGTAGTATTTCAAAACTTTTAACCAATAGCGTATGTATCTAATCGTACCCTATGGTATTCTTGAATTTTCATTTATTTAACCAGAAACATAGCATCGGGCTAAAATAAAGTTCAGGATTACATTTGAGAAGCTAGATTTATTATTGGGATGTATTAGCTCTAGATTTTTGCATATTTATAGATGCACCACTCGAAGGATACTCTGCTAGTTTCTCGTTAATTTATCCTCTTTTACGAATACCTGAGATGGAATTTTAAACCATTTTAGAGCACATTTTGGTAGAATAACTATTTTAACTTCCCATTGGTTAAGAGTATGACTTAGGTCACGTTGTACTTGTTTCATAAATCGTTAGGAGTATTTGCAGGTTTTGTTTGGGACAGCTACAATTCCTTAATTGCATCTAAAAACTAAATTTATAAATTAAGATGCTTTACTATTCACGAATCTTTACATTTCTGTACATTTTTCTTATTTATTCCATCGCTAGATCGCTTTAAATTTTCTGATACTAATTGCAATTTTATTTATTCATCGTTTGGTTTTCTACCTCTATTGTAAGTTGTGCAGTTTGGTTTTTACCCGGTTTTCATTCTCGTATCTTCAATTTGAATCTTCAATGAAACTTCAAACCTCTCTGACAGTAGTTTATTTTTATCAAGTGCTTCGTTCTTTTTTTTTTTTTTTGTACGTTGAACACGAATCTCTTTTCCCAAAGATATTGAAAATTTTCCAAGATCTTGATATTTAGTGGTTCGTTATTAACATTTAAAGCTTGTTTCGAGTGTCCGATAAATTAATTATACTACAGCGAACTCTAAGTATCATCGGTAGTTCGATACACCGCAATGCCACCATAGACGGAATGTTCTTCGAATCAAATTTCCTTTCAATGAACGCTCTACGGTGACTATCGATCTTGTCGAACTATCGCGAAGAGCCCGAGTAGTTGAACAATTGGTTGACGATTCTATTGTCGCGAGTCTGCCTCCTTAGATCTCCGTTTCAGTGTCCTTAACCTACCGAGTGGAATGGCCACTCGACTCCTCTCTCTTCGTCTCCTGTACCCTCTCCTCTCGTTCTTCTCGTAATTCTGCCTCTGTACTTTTGGAGAATCCTTCTAGCTTCCGTTAAGGGAGCCTTCGCTTTCAGATTGGACGGAAGTTCGTCGCGTTAGATTATACTTGCAGACTTCTCGTCAGATACTTCAAAGTAGAATCTCTTCTGGACGACATTAATTGAAGGCTTGATGTGAAAAAGGTTCTAAGTAACAAGCACAGGAACGGAAGGATGATTGATTTTTCTTATTAAATATTCCAAATCCTTCGGGTCTACAAATGGTCGACAAATCGTAAAATCGTGTAAATAGTACGTTACAATATTTAGGTCAGAGGGGCAAGGAGAAGATTGTATTGTTTAGATCAGGGATGAGCAACCTTTTTTTACAACGGGCCAGCTACAAATTTAAAACTGTAAGAAAGTTATGATAATGCAAACACTGAACGATGAACTCAAATTGTCTCTTTGTTAACAAAATAAACCTAGTATAAAAAATTACAGAAATAAAACACTCGTTAATAGAAATACTGTTAAAAGAACTGTGAAAGATATACGTGAAAGAAGATTGTCTACGATGTCGACATCGTTTCCAAAAATCAAGTTAACACGCCTAGTGNGAACTGTGAAAGATATACGTGAAAGAAGATTATCTACGATGTCGACATCGTTTCCAAAAATCAAGTTAACACGCCTAGTGTACTGCGCAGGCTGCGAGACACTGCAGGAATTTTTAAAAGTCAAAATGTAAAATTTTTGGAAGGCTGCACAAAAAAGTTTGGCGGGCTGCGGGTTGTTCATCTGTGGTTTAGATAATGAAACTGTATTATGTGTAATTTCTTCTTTTTAAATATATTTTATTAAAAATTAATATCAAGCAGTTTACTAGTTGTGGAAAATTGTGTAGTTACAACTACCCGCAATCTTTCCCTTTAGAAATTTAGTTTCTAAAATCCCCAGAATACACTCGCAAAAGCGAAATTCGGTATAGATGGAAAACCACAGAAGCAAATCTTGTCTCCGAATCCACGACTCATAACACGCACCATCGAAGCGTTTTAATTTCTAAGAAGCAAACTTTCAGCTCGCAGCCCATCAAGCGTATCGTAATCGAAATCTCTACGCACCTGGTGCCCTCGATTATTCTCGAAATCGTGGATCCGTCCGATCGGAAGAAGGTCAGGGGGGAATATGAAAAGGATTGGAAGCGTTATCCATTATTTCACAGATACGTGGCAGCGGCAACGGTGAAGTAAATCGCTCGAGTTTCATCGACGATGTAGAAAAAAGGGGTGGGTTACTCCTCTCCTAACTCAGTCGCCCTTACGGCCACGTCGTCATCCTTTCCTGTCGAGACGGTGGCAATCTTCCCCGTCTTCGACGATCTGAAGATTTCCTCTCGATCTCACGGCAAGATAGAAATGCCGCATCCTTCTCTTTCCCAGGCGAACGGCAAACGTTTCAGAGACCCGCCGTTTCCACTTTACCTATCTTTTGCCCTCTGACTTTCTACTCATCCTTGATTTCCTCTATATGCCGGCACGACCGATGCTTCGATTCCGAAAGAGGAAAGAGCCCACGGCTAGACCCACGGATGAATATTCCCTCCGCCGGTGAATTCATAACGTTCATTTATGCACGGGTCAGTAACTCATATCCTTCGACGCCGGATAGATAGACAGTTCTCTTTCGAACCGAGCCAACCGGTTCGTATCCTTTTTCTCAATTCAATCTAACCGATAATGAAGCACCTCCACAGCCACGTGCCTCCGTGTTCGTTGCCCCCTCGCGACCTACGACCTCCTTAAGCCCGTTCCGCGATCCCTGGCCCACTCGAGGCTCAACCTATTTTCATCTTGGATCCGCTCCGGTGAGTGGAGCAGAGTAAGAGGAAGCGAAGGAGGCCGTGGAAAGATGGTGACTGTATGGGGCGGAGCGTGTTTGGGAACCCTTTTGCGGCGCACTCCGGAGCCAAGCTGAAGACAATGGTGCGAGCAATAGCGAGGCGAGTCTGGTGGAAACAGAAGACGAGTTAGATGGTATAAAGCAAACCGTGCCAGCCAAGAGGATTCGTTCTCTCGTGCTCCACCCTTCTTCCTTTCCCCTCAATTTTCTACCTGCTCTTTTCTCTCCCCGCCGGGTTACCTTTTAAGCCACTTCGTGCACGAGTATTGTATTCTCATGGTTACTTATTCTCGTGTTTCTTCCGTTTTACTCTCGACGAAGCTGTGTTCCGCCCCGACTATGAGAGAAGCTCACGTCGCCTCGACCTTCTCGCCTCTTGCTGTTTTCTGGCCACGCCACGCGAGAGGTTACGATTTTAAGCTCGCTGTCAGAATCGTGCTCTCGATATCGAACATTCGTCTTGTTCCAATCGGACTCTGTTTTCTCTTCATTTTATGGGACTCTGGTTTTTCGTTATACGCTCGATACTTTATTGTTCCAGTTATTTATTGCATTAGGTTCCTGTGTAAGTTATGTTCTTTAATTTCTTAATGCGAGCGATGTAATTATTTTCTGGTTTATAAGAGACTTTGAAGAGTTCGAAAAGGATATTTCTGTTAGCTTATTGCTTTTCAGGAATTCAGAGATATTTTCATTTGTTTCATTGTTAGTTATTCATTATGTTATTTGTTATTAGTGGTTAAGGCTACATAAGGTACTCTTTTTTTAACCCTCTATAATTGGAGTTTTGGTTGTAAAAAAGAAATTGTTAAACGAAGCAGGTGTTTTTAGAAACCAAATTTTTTAGTATATTCCGCAGCAAACAGAAGAACTTGATTATTTTAATTCCTCTTATCTACTAATTTTATCGCAAGGACCGTCATTTTCTTTATTAGAACTTCTTTAATCTTTTTCTTCTACTTGTCCTCATTTTCCTCTATTCCAAAAGTAATTGTGCCAAGATTCACGTTCATTTCACACACTCGGCTCTCCAAAAAGGTACAATACCTTTTTCTTGCTTGTTCGTGCTCGTTTCAACGGCTCAGCCCTCGGAAAATGTGTGTCGCCGTGCAGCCGTCGCCACGAAACGGTGGTTTCGACACTTCGATAATTTCAAAGAATCTTAACGACAAGATCTTGGCTCTGTACCATCGCCGTGAGAGGTTCGATACGCAGTTAGAAGTTTCCGGCCTGCCATATACCATGGAAACTTTGAAGAAACAAGGAAATGCGCGTCTTCCTTGAAGAAGACATGTGTATATGTTCCTTCCGGGAGATGCACTTTTATCAGACAATTTTTCTCGTGCAGCCTTTCATCCAGACGCAACTTTATACAGATTACAAGAAGGGAACGAATAAGGGAGAAGAATAATGCAAACGTAGATTTGTTCGCTTTGAAAGAATTTATTAGCGATTGTGCAAGATAAATCAGGAAAGCGACGTTTAAAGTAACTGTTTCAGAATAATAGTCTAAACTGAGAATATTAACGCTAGAACTACCAAAATGGTCAAAATTACCCATTCGTAATTTTTTACAGAATCTTTATAAATTAACTACGGTGCCTTCGGGCTGATTTTCCGCGATTTTCTATTAAAAATATAGATAAACTTTTGTTTGAATTGCATCACTTTGGTTTCTTCGGTAGAAATAAGTATACCTTTTTACAGAATCTTTATAAATTAACTACGGTGCCCTCGGGCAGATTTTCCGCGATTTTCTATTAAAAATATAGATAAACTTTTGTCCGATTTGCATCACATATTATTTTATATACTTTCCACTTTGCTTTCTTCGGTAGAAATAAGTATGCTTTGATCGTCGGTAGTTCTAGTGTTAAATAATAATTGAACATCAGAGCGTAATGAAGATTAAACTTCAATTTCTTATACTACAATTTTCTACACGAAAATTATTTTCAACCCTCTGTAATCTGAATCTTGTTTCCTTATCGGTACAAAATTGCAATTGCTTACAGTTTCTTATTACAGGAGGTGGTCTAAGGGTGATTAACTGAAAATAGGATATCTAACGAACGGTTTAGACTTTACCAAAACCACATGCGAATTGCTTCGCTCGAAAGACCAGAAGACTCTCTTCCTCTAACCGATAGACACTTGGGTCTGGTCTCTGTCCCCCGTTAGAAAGCGCAGGCCAAGCCATATACCGATCCAAAATGCCTACGTTATTTTTATTTAAAATTTTTGTAGCGTTACATTATTGTAATATTTGTAGTTTTAAGAAACCTTAGTTTATAGAAAGCAATAACGGACTAAAACAAGACCCAACGGACGGACGATGGGTCGATGCATTGGCAATGTTTATAGGAGTGCGAGGGAGGGAGGAAAAGGGACTAGCGAGAGTTTTCTTGTGTGGAAAAGGCCGTGTGGAAAAGAGTGTCGAGGGTGTCGAAAAGTAGAGAGAGTCGAGAGTGCTACTGTGTCGAGAGAGTTGGAATGTGATTGATTGTATGTTTATCCAGGTGGTTGCAACTCAGATAAACCTCAATCGTATTAATTAATTAACACTAGAACTACCGAAGCGGTCAAAATGACTGGTTTGCAATTTCTCCTATAAATTCTATTAAATTGATACATTTTAAAGAATTTATTGTGTTTTTCTGTAACAAATATGAATAAAGATTTATCTCCCTTGCATTTTATATGTTTCTCAAATAGTTACTAATTTGAATTCTTTCTTTGAATTTTTTCGTTCTAGCGTTACACTGTTTATATTTTACATCAAATAAAACTCTATATTTTTGAAACCAATTATTGCGATCGATAAACTGTCCGGTATCGATACAACGTACAACAATAAAATTGAGTAGTGCGATGATGAATAAATGAAATTAAATAAAAAGAAGTAGAAGTATATTGGATTGTAATTTCTACGATAAGGATTCGCTGGCGGAATTGTGTATCAGAAATAGACTCGAATTAGGCGTACGATATTTTTCTGGTTGAATCGTGGTTAGTGTTTCGTATTTCCTACTTGAGGATTATGCCGTAAAAAGAGAACCTATTATGGTTAATTACCGCTCGTTTCTTTTTCACCCGACGAATACAAAGACGTTAATTACGCCGCGTTAAAGACTTTTCTTTGATGCGGTTCAACGCACCGCGTTGATAACCACGGCATATTAAAGGAATATCGATACATTGATATATCGTTATACGTTTGACGTATTATCGCTTGTATCCAGCAACAGTTTAATCAACGTAATTGGCCTCGCTACCTTTGATACAGTCTTTAAAGCAGCTGCAGTAACAATGATCGTTTAGCGTTGATCAAATCTCACAATGTGTTATTCAATTTCCTCTTTTTATACCTGAAATTCACCTACAAATATCGAATGCCATAGCACAGAGATGATTCATTGTATAACGTGCTTTTACGTTGCTTACAGTTAAACTGTTGCGATTTCTTCTATCGTTTGTATTTTATCTTAACCTACGGGCGCGTATTTAGAGAGCTTTTTTTTGAGTTATTGTTTTCAGAAACGATAGCAAAAAATTTCACAAAATTTATCTTTTCTGTGTTTTAAAATCGAGCTTCCTCAGCTTATTGAATTTTATTGAGCGAAATCGGTTGTCTATGATAGTCGTTAAAAATAAATCTTTGATCGGACAAGGAAAGAATCTTTGCTATATTGTTGAAACAGAAAATTGAGAATAGAAAATTCAGCACGAATACTATTTCTCTCCAATTAATTCTTTAATACCATGGACCATGTTTTTCGGAACTCTAATGCATTCGATGACCTAGCAATTAAAAATAAAAATACTGAAATCTTTTAAATACTATTTGATTTAAACTATTATTATAGACGCGTAGATTGTCATATTCTTGTTAATCGTAGAATTTAGACTATAAAGTTTGACTTCTAATGTATTGTTCACAACTGAGTTTATAGTTCCTTCAAAAGGTTTACTTCTATCTAGGCACAAAATATGTTAAATATTTAACTACTGCTTCCATTATTAAAAATAAAACTATCGGTGATTAAAAGATATCTATTTGTATCGAAGAAATAAAAAATGATAGATATTTGAAAAAATAAAAAATACAAGGGAGATCAATATTTCTTTATATTTTGCAAAAAAAAAAAATCACGAAAAGTTTCCAAAAATGTACCATTATAAAATAGAATTTTTACGAGCAGCTACGAACTGATTACTTCAACCAGTTCGGTAGTTCTAACGTTAACGCCAATGTTTCGTAACGAAGTAAATTGATCCTCGTGAAAATTCCAAGTTTCAAGAACACGTTTACTCGAACAAATAACGCAATGTAATACATTAACGAAACAAGTACCGCAAAGTACCTGTTAAACATGGTTCGAAGGCATTTGTTAAAAAACGGACCGGTGGAAAACCACTCGTTCCGATCGCAAAAGGAATTTTCCAGCGAGTTTTCCTCCGCGTTGAGTGTTTTTCGTACTTTCTAAAGAGCCTGGTATACCTATTCCAACCATAAAAAGGCCTCGTTTTACTCGTTCAACTAAGAGAACATCCACTAGTTTTGCACTCACCACGGTATGGTAAGCTTTATTCAGCCAGTTACTCTCTTCTCGTCTTCCCCTTTGCCCGCGTGTTTCGCCAAGTTCGTCGAAGAAGCGAAACTGCAAGTGAACAACGCGACGCCACTGTGTACGCCATTGCTGCCCCACAACCGGAAACTTTCAATTACGCTCACGTAGCGTGTCAGTATATCCCGATACCTTTCTGCTTAGAATTGAACCTTCTAAGCTTCTACTCCCAGGAGATCAACTCTATCTGATTACTGGTAATGAGGTTGTGTTTCAAGGCTGTTTCTAGTTTAAGGTCTTGGAATATTTCCATAGTCTCCCATGTTTTTAACTATCAGGTTATCCTGTACGTAACGGGAGTATTTAAAAGAAAATCGAGAATGAAATGGGAAGAGAGATCGAAAGATTGGTAGGCAAATGGAGAACCGTATAAAAATCGAGGAAAATTCATTGACGATTAACACTAAACCTACCGAGATTAAAGTAGTCCTATTTGAACCCAAAGAAATAAAAATTATAGGTATTCTAAAAAAATAAGTAACGTAAGGGGATAAAATCTTTAGCTATATTTTTCATAGAAAATCACGAAAAATTCCGCAGACTGAATCGTTGTAAATTTATATAATTTCTGTGAGAAATTACAAGCCGGTTATTTTGACCGCTTTGATAGCTTTAGTGTTAATCTTTATAAAATTCAATTTTTTTGTTACACGACAGAAGTTTGAAGATACACGAAGACCAGTTGAATTCAATTCGACAGGAAATTTGGTTTTACCAGAAAAACTCTATTCCTTTCGATTACTCTCGTTATTTGTGTTACAGTGATGAATAGTTGGGGGAAACGTGAGGAAATTTTTTCGAGGCATGACCCATATTCAAGTTTTATATTTTTCGTTCCATTTTTTTCATATTTTCTTCCTCGAATTTGCTCCCGAGGCCTGTACGTTTCTCACACTATAGATTCGTTAGTTCATCGATAAAATAGCCAACCTTCGTACGATGTAACACATGTTACATTAACACGTTACAGACGGGTGACGAAATTTCTCCTATGTTATATTTCATATCCTGAAAAGGTAAAAATAGTGAAGTATGAAAGATTGCTTTTAAAAATGATCTTCTTAACTCAAACTTTAAACTACGATTCATCTTTAAACTACGATCCATCTTTAAACTACGAAATTATTCTTAAAAGTACTTATATAAGCAACAATTTATTCCAATTCTATTCCCTAGTATAATTTACAAAAATCAGACTCCGTCGTCAATGTGTTAAATTCATAAAACATCGATAAACGAACCTATACGACAAATCTGATCGCCGCGCAGATATTTTACATCGCATAACACAATTCTGTTCAAAATACATCCAACAACCAACTCAATCGTCCTTCGTAACGTCCACCGTTATAATTAGCTTAATCAATTTCGACGCTCGTTCAAGTCGATCAGGATCTCGCGAAGAACAGACACGAATGGAATCTTGATTCGTATTTTCGCGGCGATACTTGCGCGGTAATTGGTGAAAAATTCCGCTCGTTGGTTCTGTTTGACGACCGCAAAATTGGGTTGCAACCGATAGAAAAAAAAAAAAAAGAAAAAAAAAGAAAAAAGATGGTCGCGGCTGTGCAAAGAAGAGGGGCGAACAGACGCGACTCTGCTCGTGTGAGAAGGACAAGCAGACAGGTGTTCGCATTAATTTATACGAGGGGAAACTTTGACGTGAACGAATGGGTCCTGCGATCGTGTAACCGTGCGAACCGCGCTCCGGTGTCGATGAAATTAATTGAAAACTTGTTTATTTATTGGTGACTCGGCCCGCTATCCAGGCGACCTGGAAGTTTTTGGCGAACGTCGGCGAATCGCCTATACGAGGATTCGGTGTCCGGGTCGGAGGTAATTGGGAATAGGATTTGGAGCACGAAAATAATTGGTTTCGGGCTTCTGCCAGGAGGGTGGTGTATGCAGTTATGCCATTTAACCTAGACCTATCGCTTATCCGAATCATTTACGCGTCGTACTTTCCTCTTGAGTATTCTTCGTTGAAAATGATTGGTACATTTTGGAGAAGTATCGCCAGTTCTTGACCATTTTCGCTATTTTCGTGTAGCTCGTTCAATTACAGGAAGCTCTTCTTCTATTTTATTCCGCGGAGCTTACGGAAACGCTGTTTCTTTCTTTTTTCTTTTTTTTTTTTTTTTTTTTTTTTTTTTTTTT
>SMSQ01026209.1:77713-100205 GCA_019453375.1 Ctenoplectra terminalis
TTTTTTGTTGCGAAACTGAAAATGGTAATTAAAATGGGATTATTCTCTGGTAAATACAGATTGTTGTAATAAGAACGCAGATTCAGTAAAATTTTATTATATCGGTGAAACGTAACAACGACGGCGATATGTTTTTATTGTCGTTGATTAAATAACGTGGAAGGTTTGTTAAACGAGTATTATATTTTTATTGCAATCGGACATTGATTAATTTCGTTTTGATTGTAATTACATCGCAAATAAATGTGTTGACGCTCCGTATCGCGAAGGTAATCTTGATGTACGAGATACATACGCGTAATCGCGTGTGTATAATATGTTACACACGTGGAAAAAGTAGAATTTAATTATCTGAAGTGATTGTCGTTTCATTGACTCGTTGCTGCCTCGTATTGATAAAGTGATGGATTGTCAGGAATGTTTTAAAAAATACAATACGTTATTTGGAACTTCTGATTTATTCGTATTTTAACTCTAAAATGATTGAAACGCAAAGCAAGTGGTAGCTTTGAATTAAAGAAAATTCTGAAAATATTCACGAAATTTTCATCTCCAAAGTATTGTGTCGTACGGAAGAAATATGCAAACTTTCGATAAATAATTTCTCAGTTTCTGAAAACGTGTAACGCTTGCTACACGCCCTTCGTAGCTAAACGGTGAATAACACATAGGGTAATTTCGAGTGAGATGGCTTAGCGGATGAGATTACTCGAGTAAACTATGAAACGTTTCGTTTTTCAGCTATTTTAGTAATGTACTGAATATTATAAATATAGATATTGTAAAACTACATGTAATTATATTAGCATATATATTTCTTTTACTTCAACCCTCGGAAATCGGATGCTTTGAGATTTAAGCGGAGGAGAAGCTTTTCTAACTGATAATTAAAGTTTCGTTATTACACGAATTTGCAGAGTAAATTGTATTAAAAATTTGGAACATATTTTCATCCGTAAATAATATATTTAAATACAAATGAATGATGGTTGAGATGCGACATTCCCTGCAGCTGGGTCAGAATGACCCAGCATCCACTATCCCAGGGTTAAGTGTCAATTACATTCACGATGTGCTGAATTTTATAAAAGGTGGACCGGCACTCTTCCACTTATCCTATATTGAATATTAAAAATATTAATATTAATATTATAAATCTGTACACGTTCACTTTAGCAAGTATATTTTTTTAGCTCAGATTAACACTAGATTTACGGGAATTAATTCGACCATTTTACGGGTATATTGAACTGTGCTTTTTTTATAATAACATTAGTTCATTTTATTTGAAATCAATAGGTTTTTACTCGCACAGATTTAGTTAGTACGTTTCTTGCATTTAAATTCTATGTTGAGCGTACATTTTCCACACGCATAATTACTGCACTTCAGCATGAAATAAGAAATCCGGGTCAAATTGACGTGTTCCGTAAATCTAGTGTTAATAATTCTTGATTAAAAAATGGATCATCACTGCTCGATTTAAGTATAGGTACGCAAGCGTTAAGAAAACAGATTTGCTTTTCAGCGATGTCAAGAAAAGAAATTGCAATTGCTCGAACGTATCAACAATTCCAATTGTGTCTGGCTACCGGTCCTGCCACTTTAAAGTCGCAAATCCTTCCCGGACTTTCCCTGCCAAAGTCTCGAAGGAACGGCCATCGAGGTCGAAGTTCGAATTTCGTGTAAGTCTGACTGGCGGGCGCGATAATAAAGTCCATGGCTGGCGGTCTCGTTCGCGGACTGTCTAATAGGATATTGGAAATTGAAATTGCCGGTCCGAATCGGCGAAGTTGGAGGTAATTCCTAGATGAAAGGAAATTGGCGAATTGGAAATTAATGTAAAGTAAATAATTGAGGTTTGATATCGTCGCGATGGGAGCACGTGAATTTTTCATCGTACAAATCGTTCTTTTTTTTTTTTCTTTTTTTTTCTTTTTTCGTTTGCGCTCAACGAGGATTCCCGCTGCATAAAAGTGGTCCTGATATTCGATGCAAATTAACGAAAGGGAGACGGCGATCATTCGAAACAAATAACCGCGTTCCGTCTCTTCGTTCCGCCAGGAAATTATTCATCGCGTAGGAAATTGAAATTTTCAAAATGTATGCTCGTCGACTTTGACTTCAATGGAGGTTTTCACGAAACAGCGGCTCGCTGATCTGGGGTTTTGTTTCGCGGATCATTCGTAACCGGAGAAAGGAAATCGAAATTGGAGATAGAAACTGGGCGTGCGTTGTAAATTGGAAACGCGTCGACAGCTGACAGGGAATGCGTGAAGAAGCAATCGCAACACTATTACATTCGCGAATTCTCCAACGATAAATGGGGAAGAGAAATTGCAGCTAAATTGTTGGCAGTTGGAGGAAGAATACGTAGAAGTATGGAAATGAGCAGGAAATTCATTTATATTTTACACTGGCTCTTTAAAACGTTACACATCGATATTAGTATGCATGAGTTTATTTGTAATTTGATGAAATAGTATCCGAGGGACTCTGTTTCATTCGCCTAGTTTTGTGATCTTCGGACACCTTAGAAATTTTCCAAAAAAAAAAGAAATATAATAGTTATGACATTAGACTCTTTACTAAATTTCAACGATAAACAAATTACATTTTTAACACTGGAACTATCGAAATGATCAAAATGAGTGGTTTGCAATTTTTCATACAAATTCTTACATTCTTAGAAATTTTTTATGAATTTCTATAACGGATAGAAATAAAAATTTATTTCTCTTGTATCTTATATTTTTTTTTTTTTCTAATACTTATTATGTTTAATTATTTGGTAGAAACAGGTATACTCTGATCGTCTGTAGTTCCAGTGTTAAAACAATTAAGGTTTCAAAGGGTCAAATAGATCCTTTGAGAATAGAATTTTGAATTGTTCGGAATATTTTTTTCTTCTCGATAAAAAGGTGAAACAAATTCATTTTCAAGCCGATTATAAGACGCTTTAATGGCTAAACAGTAATATCCTTAGATCCATGAGCTGTACATTCCAGATGGAGCAAATGGAAATTTCCAATTATGATTCTGGAATATAATGTAACGAGGGTAGCGGAAGATTCGAACGGCGATGCTCGAATAATAGGATGATTTAATCCGGAGGTGGTGGTGCGAGCTACGGAACTGGTATGACCAATGACGTTATTGGACCAGGGAGTTTAATTCAACTACCTATATTCACGGCCTGTATTGATAACGATCGACGTACAGATGATAAAGATGAAAAGTGGATTTGCTGTCGACAATAGGATTCTGAACTTAAAAATCTAGCATTACGCGCGTAGTGTCGTATCAGAGGCAAACACATTCTTCTTATATATTTCTTCTTTGATATATTTACAAATATAAATTGATTCGAAGTTAGCTACTACTTGATCGAACTAGATCAAAATGATCCGTCCTATTTTTTCCGAGTGTTAAGTTTAGCTCGTTACCTTACAATCGCGAATTATGCTCCAAATAAAATAATGGCACGCTGTATCTGTGATAAAGTTTAATTTTCATGTTAGCTATAGCTTCAGTTTAGAAGATTGAGAATAACATAATACAAATTACATATATTTCAATTTTATATTTGATACTGTTAAAATAATAAATAACTACCGCTGATACATGTAGCTACATAAAAGAAAGTATGACTAGAGGTTAATTATTTATGAGAATTATTCGTTTGAAAGTTTCCAGTGAAAACTTGTTTAATTTTCAACTCAAAATAGTAGAGCTGAATTTTGAAGGCAGCTAAATATTGAAACACGTTTTATTTATAATTTTCGTACTAATTTTTTTTTACATATATTCTCACTTAATCTTTTTCCAGAATAGTAGAATATAATACTGCATTTATTCTGCCAATTTGTATTAAGTTCGTTTCACTAATCTTACATGTAATGAATAATATTATAATATATATAATAATGTATAAATTAAGTTCGTTTCACTAATCTTACATATAATGAATAATATTATAATGTATATAATAACGTATAAATTAAATTCGTTTCACTAATCTTACATATAATCATACATATGCTCGATACAAATTCATCTAATTAAAAGCGTCCAAATTTTCTCAAAAAAATAGAAGAAAAATTCTTAACGATAAAGCAGCTGATAATTTAAAATATCCCGCTGATACGTACTTAGATACAATACTCTTGACGCGTGTTTCATGTTTACCGTTAAACTTATGAGCCTAATGGGACCTGGGATAATTTAATAACGTTAATACATTTTCCATCGTCTATAGGCAGCAAGCAAAGGCCGTACAGATTATCCGTACATGGACGAAATATATCGCTGGCAGAATGCAATATCGATATTGTAGGGCATATAGAGCGGCGGCCGGTGATATTGGTATCCGTCGAATCAAAGCTGTTCGCCTATATTAGCCATCGCGCTTCCTACGCTAGATTCTTCTTCTTCTTCTGCAGCACTGTGTAGTTTTGACTTTTTATTCGACAATAAGAAAGTTTTGACAAGAATCTTTATGGAATAAGTTTGGCGGAGAAATCGTGAAAGTTGGTCGGTTGCTCGCGCCCAGCCTTTTCCGTGTCCTTTTGTACTCTTCTGCCCCTATCTCGCGCTCCTCTGTCCTTCCTCTCAATCCTGCTTCCTCTTTATGAATACTCGCTCATTCTCAATACTAATCCCGACTAAATTTGAAAGCCGGCAAACTTAGATTGCTCTCGTAATCTTTTTTCTATAAAGAACGGGTAAAAAGAGGAGCCGAAAGTTTGGTGGATGTAGAAGGAATTCCTTGTCCGGTGACTTTGGGAATTTTGTATAACGTTGATTTATTGAAGCTGAAGCGCTCTCGTAAATTTTAATTCCGCGGTAAAAGGAGTTTCCTTCAATCCTATTCGTGTTCTTAGAGTGTTCGTTAGCCTGGATGTTTATATTGTGTGCGATAAGAATACTTGGAGTTTCATGAAGCCCCGAGTACCTTGATTTATTAAATTTAAAATTCTTTTCGAAGCTCGTTAAAAATCTTAATCAGAATTATCTTCGTTCGAGGAGCACTACAATTTTCACGTATTACTAAATTCGTAAGCTGAAAGAATCTCTTTTCGACAACAGTTTGTAATTTTTGCTTCGTCTTGCTTCTATCAATTTTTTCGGTCTTGTTTGCTCGTTGTATTCTCAGCTCAAACATAATTTCGCTGAATTTTACTATTTTCGTAAACGATTATTCATCCGTGTGAAAAGTACGTCTGTACATTGACTTTGGCTAGATGTAACAATTTATATTTAGATACTTTTAATCGTAAATAAATACTAACAGCAAAAAAGAATATAAGCATGTATTATATAACCAATATAACCAATATACATATATAAATATGATCAGTTAGAATATAACCAATTGGATAAAATAATATTCGCAAAGATTGTTCAAATGTTATTCCTTTACGATTTTTAATATCCAAATAATCTATGTATAAATTATCGATATTTTGGAGCCACGTAAAACGTCATCCTCCTGACAACAACCTGGTTTCTCCAATCGCTGGAAATGTTTGAACGTCTTTCGTAATTTGAATTGTAAAGACACTTCGGACCGTATTTTCTCTTCATCTCGACCTTACCGCTTGTATAACGTCAGCTGGAACATGACGCTTGAAATTTCGTGACGTTTCCCTTTCCCCTCCTTTCTCCCACGGGACGATGAATTTTTGTCTGTATCTCGTCGTTGTCTTCCTCGGCCTTTTATTGGACAGCCATGAAAATCGTTGGACAGTTACACGACACGGATGCGTGCCGGTGTACATCGGTTTGGCAGATGTAATTGTGTGTCGCCGCGTGGGTGTTGCTGAATGTCAGACCGGGGCTACGCACGCAATCACCTATGAACTGCAAACAGAACGGACAACTTTCCGCCCCGTGCTCATCCATATTTATGAAATTCCTTCGCTTCTGAATTTTTGGTTGTCACCTTCCTGTGATTAAGTGCACTCTCGTGGAATACGACTGTTTAATTTGATTTATGATATTTCAACGTATAGTAATTATTATGCGTTTTAGCCAGTCTTTGAATATTTATCAAAATCGGGTAATTATTGGTACATCGAAAAGGGAATTGAATAATCGAGAAATTTTAAACAATATTAAATTGCAATTTTGGCGTATTTCTGGTGGCAATTAACGTTGGAAATATTGGAATATCCGGTTGGTTCTTTTAAGTATATTTATGAATCTTGAAATGGCTACGAAAGTCCAATCTCTTATTATTTTAAGCATAAAAGAATATTTATTGCGGTTAAGAAAATGCATACGATTACACACTGCTCGCAAAAAAAAATTACTTTTAACACGGTCCCTGAGGACCGTCGCTGAAATTTTCGTTTAGGCGTCGTTGGTTTCTAAGGACTGACAGTATCAATTTCAAGAAATAATACCTTATAATTCATTAATGGGTTTTATTAAATCACACTAAACAAAGATACGACTTTCCTTTGTAGGCCTTTAAAATTTTCTTCTTAAATTCTTAACTATCTTGTGATCAAATGTTTTTGAATTAGTATCGCAACACACAGCCTAACGGAAAGTCGACCAAAATCGGCGTGGCGTTTAAATACAAAATAGTACAAATCTGAAATTTATATATACTGTTCGAGGTATTGAAAAGAAGAAGTTATTAAAATTTGGTTAAAGACGGCCTTCTAATTACCGAGATATAATTAATCATTAGACTGCGGATTTTATGCAAATTCATATTTTCGAGGATATATTAAAATAAAGTAGAGGTTCGGCAGAAAATTGTTTCATCCATTAGGTGTTTTAAGAACCACAGTTCCATAACTCCATAGTTTAAATACTTTGTACATTTTTTCATACACAATTTTGTACCTTTAAATTCCCTATAAATGCATAAAAATCCGCGCTCGTAAATTTCTTCCATATTTTGCTTCGATATTTCTCAATTCATCTCATCTGTTTTAACTCATGTAAGTGGAGAAGATGTCTTTGAAGATCTCGAGACAGGAATACGTCTCACGCGTGAATTTGTAACGCTCGTTAAAATTGCTCAACCGTGTGTCACGGTATCAAATAAATTGAATTCGTTTCGGCATTTTTGGCACCGCGTAACCGCGTAAATGTATCATGCGTCTGACCCGGTGTTTATACGCCATTTTGCGGCCGTGTACAGTTGTCTGCGGGCCGCAACAAGGGAGGTGAACAGATGCAGACGCGAAGGAAACTGGGCGTGAAACAGACTTTGATGTAGAAAGGTAGGATTTTGCGGTTGAGGTGGATGGAGCGTGAATAATCGCTACCCCTCTCTGTGGCCACAAGGCAGGAAGAAAAGTCTGAAAGAGAAAGAGAGAGAGAGAGAGAAAACGATACAAAGAAACACTGTAGATGAACATCGATACTTCTGTGGTGGTGAATCTCGCTGGTGTATGGTTGTTTACCATTTAGAGAACAATATCTAAGATAAAATGGAGCTTTAGCACGAATCTCTTTAACTATTCAATCCTGGAATGCTACCTCGAGTGAATTTTCATTGAGACTAATTTTTAAATATTTTAAATATTTTTCGTATACTCAAATTTTTAATTACACATAATTATTCAACAGTAAATTTTGTATTTTTAACCCCAAGCACATGCTTATTTTGCTTACTGGTTAATCCAGCGCGGAATACATCCCACGATAAATAAAAAGATTAGTGAATATTTATGTAGGAATATAAGTAGCGTTACAGGATTAAATTGCATTTTAGTATCTTCAATTCGAAAAGGTTAAATTTTGAACAGACTTTAAACTCGTTTAATACGTAGCGAATTAAAAGAGAAATAAAAATTTGAGGACAGTTATTTAGCAAGCACGGTAGTCACATTTCTCCAAGTTCTGAAGATACACAAATACTGAAACAGTTTCTCAGATTTCGCGTGTTTGGAAAAAATAACTTAGAAAAAGCATCTTTCACCCGAGTGGTGTTCCACGGTGTGCGCAAGTTTTACAATTTTCGCTGCGAAATCTTGCAGAGCGGAGAACACGCCGACGAGTGTACGCGAAAACTTTAATTAAACATATTACATTTGAAAAATTCCAGTTTCCTGCATCGTGTGCAGGATGAAAGAATGGCGAGCATTCGAGCGAAGTCTAAATTAAGAAGGGCGAAACGGTGCGGAGCAAGCGAGCCCGATTCACGATCAAATTGTCCTGCACGTAAAGAGCGGGTGGCCCCATTCGGATCTTGTGTATGCAGTTTTTAACGCGTGTTTCCCGGTGGCGTATACTAAAAGTGAAAGAAACCGTGGAAAAAGAAGGACGAGAGTGAAACGGAGAAACAAAGCACGCAACGTAAACGAGAGGGAACTTCCGTGATACCGTTAAACGTCGCGCCGCGGACCATAAATTCCTTTAATTAAAACTTCATACCGTGCATCTGCATAAAGAGTGAAGAACCTCCTACAACGTCGGCTCTCATGCTCATTCATATTTACGTTCTGTAACGTGGAACGCGAAAGCAGTGCGTAATATAGTTACGTGTCAGAATGGAATATTCGCGGTTAATGCTGACGAGTGGCCATTATTTTTTTCATGAAACCGTATAATTGATTATACCGCTCAACTGAATAACTTAGTTCGGTTTTATGGCTCAGCCTGTTAGATGACGTCCGTATAATTATCGAAGAACTTTTATCAGGCTCAGTCGCTAATGATTTCAGGTTTTAATATATTTTTTATAAATAGGTAGGACATTTTTAAGCTATTTCCTACTCGATCAATTTATACTGTTGTATTTCGAAAACTTCTTGTCTCACGTTACGTGTCTTCTGTTCTTTAATTCCATAGCGCGAGAGATTTTCTAGTATAAATTTTCTAATCTGTATAAAACCTTGAAAAATTACTCTATTTTTGTTAGCTTATCGTTGTCTAGAAATTTAGACAATTTTTTATAAGCATTTAAAATTATTTGCGATGCAGGTTACGTATGATACTGTTCCTTTAACTCTCTGTAATTGAAATTTTGACCGCTTTGTGAGAATAAAAATTATGCGGTATCACGGTTTCTCAGCTTGATCTAAAAATGAATAACTGATAATTATTATAAACGTCATTCTCGATACCAGAACAACGGTATAGTAATAAAATATAGTAGTACAGTGGTAAAGAATTTTTAAGAGTAAAATGTCAGAAATAATAAAGCATGGTAAATAAATAATATTAAAAATTGAAGACGTAAATATCTGTAAGATCTTAATCGTTGCATTACGATTCACTGGCGTTCCTAACGAAGGAATCGTGTGGATCTGGATTTAGTTAACGTTAATGCACGAAACATAACTGATGTACCAATAGGGAAACGAGCCAGTCGCTCGATCATACAGTACTAACTACTGCCGGCGGGTCCGCTGCAAGTGCACGATTTGCATGTGGAGTACGAATGGAGTTTGGCGGATGAGTGTACGGCCAGTCGTGCATCTGCATGCGATTATGCAGCTACGTGTTGCCCTAACTGTCGACAACCTCGACGGAGAATAGCTGCTGGTCAACCGTACTATATTATATGTATTCGCATCGGAGTACTCTTGAAACCAACGGAAAATTTCGACGCCACGCGTTTATTTATTTCTGTCGGGAAACAGTTCGTTAGCAGGCGCGACAATTATGAAAAAATATAAAAATAAAGAAGCACGAGTTGTTCTTGTTTTAAGCTTTAAAGGAGTTCGTGCGCTAAAAAAATTCGTGCGCTTTCGGATGTAAGGAATATATTCGAGGAACGCTTCTTTTTTTTTTTAGAGATATAAAATATTTTTTTTGAAGTCATGATGGGTAATAGTAAATGCAATTATTAATAATATTAATTGTAATATTAATAAAAATAATATTAGTTATAATAATATTAATTATAATATTAATAAAAATAATTTTAATTATAATAATATTAATTATGATATTAATAAAAATAATATTAATTACAATAATATTAATTATAATATTAATAAAATTAATGTTAATTATAATTATAATAAATATTAACGAATTTCGTATCTTTTAGAAATATTTATTTAGAACGCTTTTGATACCAGAATTACAAAGGTTTATAGCAAACTTATTTCTAACGAAGAAATAAAAATGATAGGTATTTAAAAAAAATACGCAATTCTTTACGCATAATTATTACAGAAAATCGTGCAAAATCTCTAAAAATTGGTCATCTCAAACTTATAGAATTTTCATAAGAGATCGTAAGAATTATAAGGAATTAAACCGCATCAGCAATTAAGCTGTAGCAATTAATCACTCGCCAAGAATATATCTCCCAGATTTCAGCATTCAGCCTTTATCGATCGGGAAGACTCTCCTTGAGGTACGTTTAAAAGTTTCGACGTGGCAACGCGGTCTCTGATGGAGAATTTATTATTTCCATGCAGCATATCCTAGGCAGAGTTATTTAGAATGCACGAAAGTGTCGAGTGTTTGACACAGACAGCCAGGACTGGCAGAGAGTGGCTTGAAATGTAGGAACAGAGTTACTGCCTAGATTGTACAAGGGCGCGAGAGGAAAGTAGGAAAGGGGATGCTTCAGCGGCCTGTGTCCTCGTTACGTCTAGTGCCACGATTCCATGGAGGAAGGTTTCCAACCGTTTCTTAACAGGTAGTACAAACATTTCGAGTATGCGTCGCTACCTGAAAGAACAACCCACACGTGAACATACACATACAGCTTTGAGGTCACTTTAGTCGTCCTTAGATCAGGGTAAGAGGGTTGCTGGCCGAGTAAGAAATCCCGTCGAAGATTTCCTCCTCCAGACGATGCTTCGTCTTTTTTTCTATCTTAGATCGAGACCACTTTCAGACATTTTTTAGTGGAAATCAAAAGATAAGTTCCCAGTTTTCTATTTTCCTTCAATATTTTTCTCCTTTCGGTATGAGATGCTTCGCCTATTGATACTTTGTTAGTTGGTAAGTAGAAGAGTGTAGATATCTTTTTTTAATAGTAACTCTGAATAGCAAAGTTTGTAATAGTAATTTTAAATAGAAAAATTTCTAAATAACATTTGCTTGTAAGTAAAAAAGTGTAGATATTTTTTCTAAATAGTAATTCTGAATAGCAAAGTTTGTAATACTAATTCTAAATAGCGAAATTTCTAAATAGCATTTGCTTGTAAGTAGAAAAGTGTAGATATTTTTTAATACTAAGTCTAAATAGCATTTGTTTGCAAGTAGAAAAGTGTAGATATTATGTTTAAATAGTAATTCTAAATAGCAAAAAGTTTCTAAACAGCATAAAAATCTTTACCCGTGTCTTTTTTACTATTTTCAGAGATTTTCTGTAAAATACGTGGTTAAAAATTTATTTCTCCTGCATCGTGTACTTCTTTTTTATTTGTGTATTTCTTAATTTTATCTCTCATGTATTTCTTCAGATATCTATTATCGTAATTCCTTTGGCACAAATAGTTATACTTTAATCGTCGGCAGTTTTGATGTTAAAAGCATGAATATACTTATACGTTTTTCTCGTTTCATACAAATTACTAATGGCCGTACTAGTGTTCATGTCTCCGTTGCTCGAAAGAATATGCTGTGTTCATTTTTTGTGACAAAAGCTAGATGAACACCATGCCTTTTCTTCTGGCTGTATATCGTACACAAAACCAGTAACAGGTGAAGCAATACAGTTGCCTGTGTAACTGGCGGAATTCCAGCTGCTTTTTACGTTCAATGCACCTCACTGCCAAAAATGATTACACGGCTAGACGGCGGTCGTGCCAAGAAATAGTTGCCTTTCCAGCCGTCACGACGCTCTTCGATCTTCGATATTCAAAGTGTAGGCAAAAACAATCCGCCGGTCATTAATACTACGCGTTAATCTCTGTTAACCGTCTACGATTTCAATTTTCTTTGCGTATCAGAGAAAACAAAATTATCACCGATTATAGTTTCTCGCTTTGATTTGAAAATTTTTGAATTAATTATTCTTATAAATGGAATGTCCTGAAGATAACTCTGGCATCTCTGGTATTTCTCCCGAAGACAACTCTGGTATCTCTAGTATTTCTCCCGAAGATCTCGGAGTTAATATCTTTAATATCTGAACCACGAAATAAAATGTACTCGGATACTTAATTTAGTGCCACTGGAAGTTGCGTTTCTCTATCCTCGGTCCCAAAGAAATGTACGTATATTAGCTAGAGCAATGGTACAAGTGCTTTTCATTCGTACTATTCATTCGCAAGTTGAACGATAAAAATTTGGTTCTCACAGCGAATATCCGCCTTCGATATTAAACAAATCTTCGAGCCCAATTCTGGCACTCCTCCGCTCTTCTTGAATCGCTTTCTTCTCCACGAGCACTCCTAGCAAATCCTGTTTGAATTTATCTTACGTTTCAGTCTGTACTTTCTGCATTTTTGGCATTCATGTAGTAGGTCTGCGTATTTTTTGCAAATTTTCCATAAATCCATACAAATCCGTAATGTATCATATTTCTACGGTTATCGCACACTGTTCAACCGTCATCACTCCTTTGGCTCCGCTACGGAGACATTCTGTTTTCAATACGACTACGATTACCATGATGATTTACAGAATTAAAAATTCATGTTTCGTTTACGAGAGAAAAAAGGATATTTGTAAAATAAATAAAAACAAGTACTTTCACAAGCAACACTAATTTTTTAAAATAAAACTTCTTTTCTTCAGTGATAAAGAATCGTGCGGAGTGCAAAGGGTTAACATTCGTAAAACGATCATTGCGTTTCAAACTATAAACGTTATCTTGTGTATCAAGAAAAAAAAAACAAAAAAAAAAACAAAAACAGCAAAAAAAAAGTACTTGGTGGAAGAATGAAAGAGACAGAAAGAAAAAGAATGGAGGAACGGAGAGCGTGGAAAAGAGGAAAAGAGCACGAACAATCGGTTACCAAATGGGGTTGCTGCTGAACGAGCCGAGGTGGAAGAAGCATGGATACGGGTTTGGTTGATAAGAGGGTGATGCGGGGTTAATCGCCGCGTTCACACTCACCGGGTATCAAAGCCGCCCCCGTTGCGTCACAGTGCGGAGGGACGTGGCTGGCTTTGAAACTATCCATGCACGGAGGGTGATCTGGAAAAGCCAGGGAGGGTGCCGTTAAAGGATAGCTCCGGCGAAAGCAACATCGGGTAGTTGCATCACCGACGACACGGAATTATAATCTGATGGATAGAATTACGTGGCCGGACGTGTTTAGGCATTTTGACAAACGCGCTCGCGCTGCGGCTGAATATCCCGAGCCGATATTATCTATTATCTATTATCTATTATCTATTATCTATTATCTAGATAAAAAATTATCTAGATAAAAAATTATCTAGATAATAGATAATTATTGATTGATTATCTAGATAATCTATTATCTATTATCTAGATAATCTCTTATCTCTTATCTAGATAATCTCTTATCTATCATCTAGATAATCTATTATCTATCATCTAGATAATCTATTATCTAGATAATCTATTATCGATTATCTATTATCTATTATCTATTATCTATTATCTATTATCTAGATAATCTATTATCTATTATCTAGATAATCTATTATCTATTATCTATTATCTAGATAATCTATTATCTATTATCTAGATAATCTATTATCTATTATCTAGATAATATATTATCTATTATCTAGATAGTCTGTTATCTATTATCTAGATAATCTATTATCTATTATCTATTATCTATTATCTATTATCTATTATCTATTATCTATTATCTATTATCTATTATCTATTATCATGTATCATGCTTTTACCCTGGAATACCTTCCTCGCGTGCAAATTATTTCTTTCGGTATGTCCGTCTGTTTTGGGCGTGTCTTCTCGCCGGTACGCTGAATCATAATTATTTTACCATTTTTTAGGATCGCGTGGAGGCTCGTTATTATAATGAATTTCTAGATGGTTATTCCGTATTAAAGAGTTAAAAAGGGTTTAGTTGAACGAGGTAGAGATAAAAGTTTGTCGATTATTTAGAGTAGTTATTGAATTAGTCATTTATTGAGACCATTGCTTTCGTTGTGGATATTAAGTTGCTGCGTATGCTTTGTATTTTAATTTTTTAATCTTGCTCGATACCAGGACGATAGTGCAGTAATGTATAGTGCATCAATATAGGAGGACCGCGCGCGCTATTAAAAACAAGCGAAGCCCGACTTCCGTTGGAAAGTCGGGCCACGAGGCAGAGTCGCTTAGAAACCGTCGAACGTGAACGACCTATTAGCCCTTAAGATTATTTTGCCATTTTAGTATTTCTTTCTTTCCAAATATATCTATCTCTTGTTTTGTTTAATTTAGTCTATACCCATTTATTTAGTAATCCTGACACCCTTAGTCCACTACAAATGAAATTTAATAGCATTGCGATAAAAAATATTTAAGACTTGAAAAATATAGGTACACGGGTTAAGAATGTGGGTAGAGAATGTTTTGGTGTGTGTGCGTGTGAGAGAGAAAGAGAGAGAGAGAGAGAGAGAGATCTCGCATAAAACCTAGGTCTTAAATTTTCGGCCATATCAATACGATGGGACCTCGTTTCATTTTAATAATATAAAAGAGCCGAGGAAACATAGTTTTAGTAAGTTTTTAAGTCAACCACTGTAAAAGCACGTTAATACACGCTACTATTCCTACAAGAATAAATCTGAAGATTTGAAAAAAAAGAACCATAGAGAACTCAGGCGAATGAAAATCTGTGATAACTAACAGTGGAGTATGACGCGTTTTTAATAACCGAATTTTTGTAATAACCTAATATATCCATACAGTATGGATCATAAAAATATCTAAATATATTCAACAGATATCGTTCGAAACTGAGATTCGATTAACACAGCTCAAAGCTGTAACGAAGGTCTTCAAGAAGGTCAGGTAGTGCAGATATTCTTGCAAGCCATCTTTCCTATATTTAGTTCTTCAATTGCATATATTTTATGCAATATACACCGTATATTGACATAGAATTGCATTCACGTATAGTTCTTAAGGTTCATTTTTCTTACAATAAGTTCTCCAATGCGGCATGCTATCGCGAATCGACGAAGGGCGTGCGAGGCCGTGATTCGGAATATTCTATTTACTCAGTTAGCCAGTTCGCTAAGAAACTGTAGCCACGAATGGTCATCACAGCTGAACGATCGATACCCCAGACTGTGTCCACGAGAAACTAATCGGCATAGCTGGAAAGCCGGCGGTTATCCTGGGAATCCTACAGGATCGGTTGTCCCTCGCGCTGCTGCGGTTACAACTAACGATCCTCCTCTGCCCCCAATGTCATCCCTAGAACGGTTTCATGGTTTAATGTCCTGTATTACTTAGCAGTTTGATTTAGGGACAGTGGTTGAAGCGAGAACTTAAAACTGACGAGCTCCTTATTAAAATCAAAGTTCTCCGTTTATCGTCCACAGGATCATAATAAATCTGATCCCTTTCCTCTGTAAAAATGACGCACAGATCACTTAAAATGTATGACGAGGTATTGAAAAGTATTTCCGCAACGATATCCGCGGTTTTATTGAAAAATTTCGAGCGTCGATTCGTTCGATTCTCTTCCCGCGTCGAATGCAATCAGGCTTACACTCTATCCTGAAGAGAGGTATTATTTTGTGGCAGATTCGTTGACGCGCCATTGTACGAAAATCGAGCAACGCTATCGCTTTTTCTTTCTCGTATGATCGAAATTCCACTTCTCACTGTGCACCAGCCTTTTTTGGTATGCCGCGTTTGCTCCGCGAAGCATCAATAGATTCGATCAATGATCCTGTGCTCGACACGTTATCGCGAATAATAGCTCGTCAGTTTCATTAAATTTGAAAATCCTCCGCTACACGTATAACTCTCGAAAATAGTTCGCAAAGGGGTTTCATTATTTATATTATTCGATTCCTCTTGGCACGCTCTTCCTTCAAGGGATCCATGACGAACGGCGCCGAGCAGGCGGCCATAAAAATTAATGTCACGCTAAACCGTACCGATTCTCTTGAATCGTTGATTAATTAAACGATAGTCGATACCATTCAACCCGATTCGGTACGAAACAACCGGGCGAACGCTCAAAACACACTTCCTTGAAATCGCGAAAACGTTCGGCCGTTATTTATTACACGGTTAGAAGATTCGCGCCTATTCGACGCGCCGGGACTCGATGGAATTTATCCACCGTTAAATTTCAAGCTGGGACATTTCTCGGCGCGCAACACCGCACCATCCCCCGTCGCAGAATTCCAGCCGACGCATTAAACCCTCCTGTAACGAGATACTTGGCCCCGGGGCGCGGCAATTTTTTTCTTCCCCCTATTAAACCGTTGAATCGTCATTTTGTCGTAGCCGCATTAGCCGGCCAGCCCAGCCGACCTTCCATTTTTCCACGCACCCAATTTAACCGTCGTCGTCGTCGGTTAAATAGCGGTGCACTTCGAGGCACGGCATCCAGGCCGTGTCCTACTTTGAAAAAAAAAAAAAAGAAGGAAAAAAAAAATCGACGTTACACACGGGTGCTCGTGTGCAGAGCCTACAAAATGATACATCGCCGGCCGTGTTGGCCCGCTTTAATCAGCCCCGTCGCTCTGGCATATCACGAGAGGCCGGTGCATCCGAGCGCTCCACCACCATTTTGAGTATCGCGGGCCTCTCGTGTGGGCGCGTTCGCGCAGAAAAACGATAGAACGGCACAGAGCACGATTCGCGGTCTCGCGCGTATTTCTGTAACTACCCTCTCCTTTCTCCGACTCCGTCTGACCTTCCCACCGCCCGTATATTCAACCAGCTCGCCGTTTCTCTGGTCGCTTTTCCCTTCACAAAGGAGACGCTGCGGCGGAGTTCGAAGGCTGCCTCGGAATATGGGTCGATTTTAAGGTTCTAACCTACATTTACATCGCACAAACGAACCACCAGCCAACCCTGGCGATCCCTCGAGACAGAGACAGAGACGCGGGTGCAAGGATGGCGGGCGAACCGGCTGCACGCTGGTAGTGGATACGCGGCAAAGGTAAAGGTCGTGCGAACCGAGTACTATCGACTGCTTTTATACGTGGAAGCACTTTCATCGGTCCCATTCTCTCTTTCTCTTGTTTCCCATCCACGCTCGGTTTATCCCTTTTCGTTTCGTCGTTTCGCTTTTTTTCTGTCTCTCTCTCTCTCTCTCTCTCCTTCTCTGGCTTCGCTTGCTATTTCGAAAGCAGTAAACGATGTCGGTTATCGCAGGCGCTGATTGTTGTGTACGATGAGATGCTTTGTTGCACGTTCGCGCGTACGCTTTTTTCTCCGGGGATTATGTTTCTTTTTCTATTCCCTGCGAAAATGGACGGGCCCGCTTTTGTGCTCGTCTGCTTTGAAGTTTTGAACGCCGGCTCGTTTTAATCTGCAAATTACTGTCCCGATGGGTGAATCGAGATGTTATCAATCCTTCGGATTGGTAAATTTTTTTTTTAAGTTCCATAGAAGTTTTGTGAAAACTTAAAATGTTTTGGAAAACAAGAAAAATTATGTTCGCCATTTTTTATTCGTTTGGCTGATTCGTTGTGTTTTTAAATGAACAAAAAATTTGCCGCATCATCAGAGCGCGAATGGTTGATACAGAAGCGTTAAAGGAGGTGTAGAAGGATAGCGGGTGAACGTATTAGATATATTTCGGTCAGTAAGTCTTGTTGCATTGAAAAATTTCTGATATTTCAGATGAATTTTTATTCGCTGTATTTTGTATAAAAATGTTGAGATGAAGCGGAACTGATTTATAAGCTATCTTGAATAACGAGACATCTCTCTGTTTATTTTTAGAATTCACTATATTAGTCATTCATTTATTCTACCACTCTTATGTTCAATAAAGGAACATGAAGTTTATTCAAGAGACATAGATACCTTTGAAATATTATTAATAACATTGCCTATAAATTTCTTACTCATTCGTCCCTTTTATAATTCTCGAAAATTTATAGCAACTCAGCATCAGTGTTTTTGTACAAAAATATCAATAATTTGTATATTAAAAAATAGGAAACAGAGCGATATTAATGTTTTAATTCTTACGATTATTAAACATTGTTAATTTTCCATTCGTTTCAATTTAATATTCTCCTTTTTCCCCGTATACTTTTAATAAAGCATGGACAATATCGCAGTTAGCGAATCGTGATTGCCTCGGTGAAACGCGAGATCTTGACCTTAAACAGTCGTGGATAAAAATACGACGATGGCGGACAAAGTAAATGGCACGAGATACCAAAAAATTGAATGTCTTCCATAGAAAATGTTTTTCCCAGTAATGCCATTTCCGCGGGAAACCAAGATAAGCAAGAAATGTTGTTAAGGAGAAACGCGATTCTTGATTCGTGGCCTTTGCACTATTCACGGTCGCAAGGGAATGGAATTGTTTCGAGGTTTTTCTATCTATTTTTTTTTTTTTTTTTTTTTTTTTTTTTTTCTGTTTTCTCCTTCGGAATAGCTGAGAATAGTTTTGATGCTGACAACGGCTGCGATTTCCCGTGGACAGGAAATTGTTTTTATTATCGATCGTTACATTTTAGAGATTGCTTCGGGGATATTTCTTCGCTTCACGAGAAATACCACTTCTACTGATTGCAATCGGATAATTATAATATGAGGCACTATATTTGAACTTGTGTACGATCTATCAAACGTATTTACCAGGATCTAGCATATAGTTCAGTAAAAATTCAAGGAAACCACGATTATATCGTGAATCAGGTTTCCAAGTAGAATAGCCCCTTATTGATCAGACATTCAGCCCGCGGAAGGCTCTCGATTGTCTATTCGTATTCGAAGTGAAGAAAAATGTAAAAGAAAAAAAAAACATATTGTAAACAGACAATGTCGATTGAAAGTTTTATAGCAGAAATTTCTTTCGATCCAGAATTCATTTGCATCGCAAGTATCGAGTCGCAATTACCCTTGCTTTTAGTACATGCTATCCTTTATGTACGCCGGTCAGAAGAACCATACATAAATCAAACAGTCTATCCTTTATAATAGCGGCAATTAGTAGCCCCTTTGAGATGGAGGAGAGGTTTGTAATTGGTTAAAGTACTCCCTTATACATTTAGAAACAGGATAATTATATTTTGATCGTGTATTTTCATGCCTCTTGTTTCGTTCGTACACGTTGCTTTAATTATAATCAATGAAAATGTATTTGATAAAAAATATCTGATATACTAGATACTATCTCTTCTTCTTTTTTCTTCTCTGTTTTTAACGTTTCAAATGTTTTGTTGTCAAAATTAAGGTGTAAAATTGTAGAGTACGTCGGAAAATAATGATCCACTTTTTTTTTTAGAAGAATAGGTACATCGTAAATTTAAATGGACATATGAACTGAATAATATAATATCTAAAGTAAATACATCTGAATTTATAACATTAATATTAATATCAATATTTGTAGTATTCAGTATGGGATAAGTTGTGAAGTACTGGTCCATTTTTCTTTTAAAGAATCAATACGTTTTAACTTTAATTGACACCTAAATAAAACAAAATTTACTAAAGTAAATACATCTGAATTTATAACATTAATATTAATATCAATATTTATAGTATTCAGTATAGGGTAGGTTGCGAAGTAACGGCCCATTTTTTTTTTTTTTTATAAAGAATCAATATATTTTAATTTTAATTAACACCTAAATAAAACAAAGTTTACTAAAGTAAATACATCTGAATTTATAACATTAATATTAATATCAATATTTATAGTATTCAGTATAGGGTAGGTTGCGAAGTAATGGCCCATTTTTTTTTTTTTTTTTTTAAAAATCAATGCGTTCTAATTTTAATTGACACCTAAGCAAAACAAAATTTACTAAAGTAAATACATGAATATTGATAATATTAATATTAGTATTTATATTTATAGCATTCGGTGCAAGGTGAGAGAGGATGATGGCCCATTTTTTTTTTTTTTTTTTCAAAGAATCAATACATTCTAAATTTAATTGACACCTGAACTAAAAAAATATCCCTGCTAAAATAAATGCAGACAGACTTGTAATATTAATATGAATATTTATGATATCCAGTACACCATTCAGAACAGCTGAAAAATGGAACGTTTCACTGTCTTCGTGAAAGCGAGTCATCTCATCCACACAATGTCTTACCCTGAATTACTCTATGGAAAATGGAATTAGTTCTATATTTTACACTATCAAGTTCTACAATTAAAATCTCGTAAATACTGCAAAACGGTGAGCAACAAGGTTACTGGCACAATAATACTGTTTCAAAAAGCCATAAAGTGGTCCGTCGTGTAAACAGCGTGGTTAATTGTTTACTAGGAATCGTTTGCGTGAAAGTAATTGTTTCGACGAACGGACGCGCTGCTCTTTGACACGGTTGATTATTATCGTGGTCGAACAAACTCGTTTTATTTGCACCGACAAAGGACATCTCGATCGATGAAGCAAGTGTTTCAGGTACCCGAAAGGTCACCGGTAAAGGTAAGGGTACACACAGGGTCCCGAACAGTTGGCCGTGTTCACCCCGTGGTATTTACGTTCGTAAGTTACAAGTTTCCGCGCATCATATCAGTTGAATATAAATTACAAACCGGCCATCTCTCGTTACGCGGGAAATCTGATAGATCGATGGAAAAGTTAACGGACCGGAGTTAAATTTCTCATCGAATCCTTCGCTTCTGCTTCGTCAGTGTATTCGCTGCGTTTTCAACGCGATACACCCGACAGAATATAATCGATTGAAATTACCTTTCTCGGGATTCGTAAACGTATCACGGTTCCATCGAGACAACGGTAATTCGCTTTTCCTAAAGCCAGCAGAAACGTTCCCTTTCATCGATGAGATTCTTCTAAAAGCTAGAGACCAATTTCACGATATGAAAGAAAATCAACGTTCATTTATCAAGACGCGAATTTCGGGATGATAAATTACAGAGCGATGCGGATTCAATTATGGAGATTAAATTTACGTCGTAAATTACGACGACAAATGATCGAAACGGGGTGAAGGACCTCGGGATCGCTCGCTCTTTTTACTTACCTGTATCCAACGCGAAACTTTTAATCCCGCTGGAATAAATAACCGGGCCAGAGCTCGGAAGGAACTCATCGTGGTAAAAAAAAAAAAGTGGCATTCAACGTCGTACGGTTCCTTGGGGCGTGAAACAAACGATGCCGCCTGAAGTTGAAAACCTGAAACACGTTTTGCGGCTGTAAAGTCAAGAAGGAGAATAACTATAAACGAGTGGGTCGAAGAGGAACGGCGACGGGGCGCGGAGAATGGTAGCGGGGAAGATAAAAAGGAACAGGAGAAAGAGTTAAGTCGATAGGGTGCTATAGGGTCGAAAACAAAGGAACCTCTTTTTCCAGCAGCTAAGAAAGGAACCGAACAATTTAATCAGCCGATCTCCAGCTTCAGATCTCGCTTAAGGGACGAGGAAAAGCGAGCCAGCCAGCCATGTTCGTCTAACGCTAGCAATTTTTACCGTTCGAACGAAAAAGAAACGAAATATTCTCTTTTCTCGCGCTCCTTTCTCTCGTCCCCGTGTTGGTCGCGTTTTAATGCTTTTTTGCTCGACGACGTTCGTGACTGGAAAACCGCGCGACACGGTCGAGAATAGAGGGAAAACGTCGACTAAAACCTTTGACGTCAAGAAAATGTTCGCCCATCGGCGGGATCGCGACGTCGTTTCCTTCTGGGATGCCCTTTCCGTAACGCGCAAGTTGGGAATGCTTTATGAGACATTGAATTTCGCTTCTCCTTCGGCTCGGCATTGTGTCATTGAATTTTTCTGCTTCGTGACTCGAATTGGGCGAACGAAAGCGTTTCGTAACGATTTTACTTTGGCACAGTTCGGCCGAAGTATGGCGAACGGTATAATGTAGTCTTCCTCTTTCGAGTATTATTGCCTTAGTTGTTTTATTCAATTCTATTTAATACTACAGACGATTTAAATATATTCGTATCAGAGAAATTGTAATAATAAATATCCGAAGAAGTAAAAATTTATAAGATCTTCGTGGAGAATTACGAACCGATTATTTAACCCTCTATGGGACCTAAAAGTTATAAACTGATGTATCTATATTTTAAAAAATTCATTTTGTTTAGCTATCATATGATTACTGTATTACTGTAGTGACACCACGATTCATCTACGGTAATTATTAGTTAAAACATTTTCAAATCGAAGCGAAAAACTGTAATCAATCGTAATTTTTTCTCCAATAAGCAGACAAAATTCGGGCTATAGAGGGTTAATCATTGTAATTTTAGAGTTAATTTAATGTTGTATATAACAATGTAGATAATAGGTATAATATTTAAGAAATGATTGAGTAACGTTAAAGAAGTAAACAAGTAAATGAAAGCAACATTTACATATATTTATAAAAATATATTCACAAGAAATTCTCTCTTCAGATCGTGTTTAATTCTTATTTCTCGTTAATTACTTTTTATTTCTATCAATAATATTTTTCCTATTTTTTTTTTTTTTTTTTTTTTTTT
>SMSQ01026209.1:110085-156231 GCA_019453375.1 Ctenoplectra terminalis
AAAAAAAAAAAAAAAAAAAAAAGTATGAAAGAAGAAAGAATAATATTGTAAGCGGATCGCCAAAGTTGATTGTTCTCTTTGCGCTACGAAAATGGTCAAATTCGAAAGAATATATATAAAAAAATACTTCAAAACAAACGTTCATTGAAGATAGTCACTTGGAGCAAGATTAAAGAAAAGAAAGAGTGAGTAATTAAATAGTTTGAAAAGTTTAATACATATTAGGCCTTTTTAAAGTGGAAAGTTTAATATCTGACATTAAGACGACGAAAGATTGTTGTAAGCTTTAAAGTACATAAAACGATTATGGCAGTCTTTTCGTTTTATAATGTGCTTGTTAGAATAAAGTACAAAGATTCGCTTCTGAAGCGTACGAAAGAAGGGACCAACCAGCGGAGAAATAATAATATTCAGTGCACTTAATAAAGAAGAGAATAATAACCAAATAAGAGGGGTCCAGGAGAATTGTAATTTTTGTCGGTGTAATATTCATAAGAACCTAATGAATTCCCCTGTGTTCAACGGGAAACTGAAATTTATACTCGCGCAGGAGGAACAAGAATGATTGAACGCGGTGTTTAAAGGAAGGTTAGCATGGTTTCACAATAACAACGACTAACAAGAAAATGAAACGGAACAGTACAAGGTAGTTAATGGACGTGCAAATTGAAAGGGATGAAAAATGGTGAACGTGTTTTGCATTTCGAACAGAGAACACGGAGAAAACCGACTCAAGTTGATTAATTATAAAGCGAAGTTATGCTGCGCTAAGGTCGTACAAATCATGCTGTTTGAACTTTGACCTTGGCATTCTGAAACCAACATACTCACCTATTGGTGAACTTCGCGTTCATGTTTTCTATGTAGTTTCTCTGCAACAAACATGCATGCAACCTACGTCAAAAACATATATAATACTGGTTCACTTATTACATCGTTCAAACTAGATTATCTACTAAACGGAAACCAAACATATAATATCGTAATATTCCTCTCTTTCAAATATCTAACGTCTGGTTCCTACAACAATCATCTGCAATTCGACTAGTGGTTTACCTGAATCTATTAACTTTTTTCAATACAGAGTAATTTGTGGAGTATAAAATGCTCCGTCTTTCAGGTGATTTTAATCCCATACTGAATATTATAAATTCCCACGTATTTATTCAAATACGTTTATTTCTTTTGATTCAAATGTCGATTCAATTTACGATGCACCGATCCGTCCAGAAGCGGGTTATCGCTTCGCAGCTCACCCCACCGTTATCTTCGTTTAAACGCACACTTGTTTCAGCTCTTTCTGAGCGGCCATAACCCAATCTAGCCTTAAGTATACACCTGTGATGCTTACGTTTATGTCCGCTTTATATTATCCTTCCCTGCAGAAGAGTTTACCCTGTATTAAAGCTAAATAATAATAGTACCGTTCAACAAAACCTAACTTCCCACGAACTCCCAAAATCTTCAAAAAAAATAGGCCGCATAAAACACTCTGGAAAAAAAAGAAAAAAAAAAAGAAAAAGAAAGAAAAAAAAGGAAAAGAATGAAAAAAGAAGAAGAATTCGTATAGTTAAACGCGTTGTCGAGGTGAACAGGTTCGAAATAGTCCTTTGTCATAGGATCTTCCTTAAAAGAGCAAGTACCCCCGACGGAAACAGGAAGAAGGGTTGAAGGAACAATAAATTCCCCAGTAACGCGTGGCAATTTTTCCATGGGACCCCAGCGGGGTTGAAAAAGTTCCAACGGTGCTGGATAACCCCTGAAAGGCGTCGAAGCAAAGGAGCTATGAAAAGACGCGGCAACGTCGCTGTACCGGGTGCAGAGCGACGCTGGCATCGCGGGGCGTCGGTAGGGGGTGGTTTGGCTGGTAGGGGCAGACCGATCAATATGGCGGCAGGGGAGGGTGTGGCAGAGGCACGAAGGGTAGTTTCGGGGAGGGATGACCGATGGTGTGAGAGGCACAGGTATGCTCTGTCCACTGCGATTCTATTGCGCCTCTGTGACCTTGAGCTTTTGCCACCCCTCAGGAGAAAAAGCGGCTTGGACGCGATCATCTCCAGTTTTATCGTGTTCCAAGCGCGACGAAGAATGGTCTTTATCACGTGTAACGTCGAATATCTTGGGCGCAACTGCATGCATGCTCCGACGCGGTTTTCGACCGCCGTGCTGCGCTGCCTTGTTCGATTTTTGACGAACGCCGCGAGCACGTGGTTATTCGGTGGTAGAAAATTGATCGAATTAGGTTGCTTCGTGTTGTTCGTGGTGGATGATTGAAATGGGGAGGAGAATGTGATGGAGGTTTCTGGTTGATTAAAGGTTTCCAGTGGAGATGTAGGTTCCTATGTTGGGGGAGACTCTATGAGTTCTGGGATTTAATAGTATTTATTCGTCGTTTCAAATTTGTGGAACGAGGAAATTTATTTTACCGCGTTGCAACGTGTTTGCCGATCGAGCAGCTTATTTGTCTGTTGTACAGAGTATTTTGCGTATCTTGTCTTGGGAATCGAGTAAGGGTTTTGATTGGGAGTAAATGTTGGATGTCGGATGCTTTTTGAAATTTGCTTCTTGCATGGGAAGATTTGTCTGTAATTTAGGTAGAATTTGGACAACTGAATTTTTTCCTCTATTTAGTTTCCTGTTATCTGTTATCTATCTTTATTAATCTTGCTCATCTCCTTGGATTTATGTGGTATTAATATTGGATTAATATCGTATATTTCGTGAGTTTAAAATTATTTAAAAATTAAACAACAATTTTTTGAACATATACGAATGTGTAGCGTAAGTGAGGAAAATAGCAGGGTTAATTATAGTACCGAAGAGGTAATTAAATAATTCAAGCGATGGAATAAATTTTTCGTCACTACAAATAAAATTCTTTGACTTACTTTTTATTAGAGTATTGAATAAAATACATGGTATCGAAATTGTTCGTATCATTACAGTTCTGGGAATTTTCTATATCGTGTTAACTAATTCGACTTCTCGAAAGTATAATGGTTCTTTTTACTTCCCATCGAGCTTTTCTAGTTTTTTTAGCTTTTTCACGTCCCATTCTGATCGTTGTTTCCGATAATGATAAGTATCAAACGAGTTATTGGTTAGGTGGATGCATTGTATCTATAGGTTCGAGTGCAGCTGCAGTACTGGCGCACTCGACCAAACAATGCGGAATCGTCCCAGCTACAAATCCTGCTTTGCACGCTCTCATCAGTACAACTTATTCCAAAAAAAGAGGAATTTAATTCCTTAAATGCAATATAAATATTCCAAAGTCCAGTTATGAAATGTACTTTAAATTGAATCTGGTATTTCGTAACAAGGTAGTTAAATTTTTTTTTTTTTCCCAGCACAGAACTTAGACTTTGCATTATGCTTCCACAACTTCTACATTCCACTCTTCTATTAAGAAGCATCCTCACGCAAATATATGTAGTCCTCTCGTTTCTTCGCATAAAGTGCACTTGGAAAGTCTGAACATCAGCGTTTCAAGAAAGAATTATATCTTTTCGCGTCTACCCCTACGAGTGTCCCGGATCTCGCGATAAAAGCGGAATAGCATCTACCGGAAGTAGGAAGATTACCAACAGTACGTCATATCATTCGCGGCTCGTCCCATCCGTCGACCTCCAAGGAAAAAGCTGCCTTTTTTATCTCGAGGTCTGTCCTCTGCCTGTCCGCTTATTTCACAGTTTCAGCACGTCGAAGGATTCTTATTTTTTTTTTTTTTTTTTATTTTAACTCGCGAGAGGCGTTCCTTCTCGCTTTATCAAACCACCTTATCGACAGCCTGCCGTATCCTCTCTTCTTCTCATATCTCTTTTTACTCGTTCCTTTTTTTCTTCCTTCCACCCTTTCGGTTCAACTGTCTCTCTGTTTTTCTCACTCTGTCCCGAGAAGAATATTCGTAGTCCTTCGCGTTTACATTCGGTCGATCGAGCGTGAGTATCCTCCTTTTCGCTCGCCGACCCTCGAGCACGAGAGCCATTTCGAGAAGCGAAAATTCGAGGGATCGTATGTTATCGACGTTTGCGAGCTTCTTCCTCCATTTGGTCGCACGCGTCGCGGTGCGCGTTGATGTTCGTTCAAACGGTTGTATAAAGGGTGTTCGTCAACAGTTGGGGTGAAAATTCGGAGGGTGAGGTGATTAGTCGAAATAGGACGAAACTCGGAAATCGGTAGATTTTTTTTAACCGTTTGTATTTCATCTTTAAAGCTCGTAAATCTATGGTAGCGTGTTATTGCCGTCATTGTTCGAAGAAATTTTACAAAACTGAAATTTTTGCTCGTGTAATCTTCGCAATAACTATTTTACTTATCCATTAACGAATATCAGATCTTGAATGCAGTCGAGGTAAAGTAATAAGAAAATAAAGTAAGAAATGGAGCCACAAAGAGAAGTTACGAGTGTATTGGAAGAAAAGTGCATAAATGAGAACGTAAAGATATAATATTGTGACATTAAGCGTCAAGTATCTCGAGAACTGAGCTGGGAGATGTGTGCAGAGTTTTTCTTCGTATAAAAATGAATCAAAACCGTGTACTTGCTTTGGTTTTGTGTATTTTTATTTGTTTCCGAAATAAGAGAAGCGCTATCGCGCCGCTTGGCGCTTTTCAATCGGATTTCTTAAACGAACCATGGCACTCGAACGATTAAGGCCTTGCTTTTTAATTATAAATATTTAAATGTTATTCAAAGTATCTCTGACTCTCGGCAAACCTTTCGCATCAACGAATGTAGAGCAGGTCAAGACACAGAGAGTGTCTCAGTGATTCTCAAAACTAACGGCGGCAGTTTTGTTCTGAAATTATTTTACGAATCTTACGAAAACCATCGATATGAAAGTACTCTGTTAAAAATAGAATTTTGTTAGTCTCGACTTGGCTTGTGAAATAATCCCTCAGGTTTTCTCCCAATTGTTATTGAACACCCTGTACAGTGGATTGTGGTGGATCGTTTCCGCACGCGCGATTCTGTCACCGCTACTCTAATATCGCGCCAGATTCCACGCTCAAATTCGAACACAACGGTGTCGTTTTAGCGCACAAAATTATTAAACGGGTACAGGTCGTGTCTGAATATTTATCGCTTGTTTGCTCTTTGGCGTGCAACAACGCGAGCATCGTGAAACATTTACGGGCCGCGAAATATTTCCAAAATTGAGGAATGCGTTTTTTACAAGACTGTCTTTTGAAATTTTTATTCCAAAATGCGGCTTAATAAATTCATACGCTATTTTAAGGGTGATGTATGCATGTATATATATTCAGGTGATTTTAAGGGTTTAATGCTCGGAAGTTGTGAATATTAGAAAGAATAATTAATAGTTTGTAATATTTCGTACAGGGTCAGAAATATTTTTAAATATTTTTAAATATTTTTTAAAATATTCTAGCAATATTTTACGAAATATTCTGATTCGTCATTTCGATAATGGTAATACCGGTTGGAAAATTTCCCATAACAATTTCTCCGGAAATGTATAATTGATGCACTTTTCGTGAAACAGTTTTTATCAGTTTCGTATGTTAAATTCATCCCTGAATTTATGCTCCTATTTTATCAAACATTTCTTGCGATATGGTTATAATGGAATGCGATTTAGTATATTCGTAGAAAAATTTTATCGTACGAAGATTGCATTAATTTTTCTCTTATAAAAATCTTTTCAGCGTGGTCGTAAAAAAAGTCACGTAATTCTTTTTATGAAATTATACGTCTTTCCTATTTTATTCGGTCTCAGTAACGGCGTTGTAGGTTTAAGAGATAATTTCTTCATAAAATGACGTGCAGATATTTAAGCTGAACGTATCGTGTAATCGCATAAAATGACAATATCATCAGCTGTTGTCAGTGATTGAATGTTGAGATTGAAAACTGAGTCGTTTTATCTAAGGCAGGTCATAGCAGTGACACAAATCCGTGTCGTTTATTTATCGAGCAGTTCCATTATGCATCTGCCAATAATGCGATTCACCGAAGCGCTGCGCCTCAATTTCAGTTCTTGAGGAAAATAAATGGGGGATCAATAATCCACGTTTGCTAATAACTACAGCATCACGAACCCAGTGTTCGTTATAAACGACGCTCTAGATTTAACGGTTTTTTAAGGAAACGCTCTCTCTTTTTTTTTTTGTCAACTGATATTAAAATCGATTTTGTAATATCTAACGGATCATGTTTTCCAATATCAGGAAAAATAATGTCTTCGATTTACCTTATCATTTTCAATCTTTATAATGATAGAAAGAAAAAATATAAAAGTTATTTAATACCAGAGCTAGCACTCATTAAATTATACGTATTTGTACCAAAGAAATCGAAATGAAGGGATACAAGAAAAAATACGTAATGCAAGAAAGATAAATCTTAATCTATTTATTTAAAGAAAATCGTAGAAAATTACTTAAAATGTATTACAGCGAATTTATAAAATTTTCCTAAGAAAGTATGAATCGAATATCTTGACCACGTTGGTAGTTCCAGTGTTAATTGATTCTAGTAGCTTACACATGCATATTGATGAACATATCCTCGACCACTTGATGCTTAAAGATAGCTCGTATCGATTTTCGCGCTCAAGCGAACGCCATTTCCATTTTGGTGAATGCACTTTGCGAACTTTACGAACGAGAATACGCAGAATTATGAGGGAGAACTCTTCATTTTCCCGACAAAGGGAGTACGAAGTAAAGAGATCAAGAACTCGGTGTTCGACTTTCCTTCGCTGACACGAGGATCTAGATTTCGATGAAGAATAGCAGGAGGAAACGAAGAGGAAGAAAGGATGAGTCGCACTCGAAGAACTTTCTTCTCTAAAATCCTGGCCGGCAAATGTATCAAATCCCTTTCTCTTCGAGGAGCAGGCCATTTCTCCTCCAGTATCTTTGATCTTAGAACGCCCGCTATCTATTTTATTTGAACGGACAGTTGTGTAACTGTCGCGCACATCTTTCATTTCCTTCCGCCTGCGTCTTACAAAAGCGGTTTGTACAAATTGAAAAGTAATTTGAAACGTTCCTAAGAAACTATATTTCGTTATTAAGATACAGCTCGATTCAATATAATTACGATTGCTAAAACATGTACGAAAATTGGACATTTATTATAACGGGTTGTTCAATAAATTTCGTGCTTTAGTTCCTTAGAATCAGAGATGTGATAATTTTCTCGTTTATAAGTGTCCTTAAAAAATTCCGAAAAGATAATTTTGTCGGCTTATTGTTTATCAGAAATTCAGAGAGATTTTTATGAGCACTTGAAATTACTACTGCTCTAGAGAGATACTTCTTTAATCCTCTATAATCGGAATTTTATAACCTCATAATTCCGATTATAATAATTTATGCCGCAATTACAAATAACAGGTTTCATTCCGAGCAAATAGTATATCAGATTCTGAATAAAAAGTAAGCAGAATTATCGATTATCCTCGACATTATTTCTCTTTTTATATCTCGGAAGTGTTCTTGAATCAAGTTTCTCGAATATTATATGCAGACTTAACCGGTTTGATAAAAAATAGGAGGATGCGAGCTCTTTGTTCATGCAGAGGACGAAAGGGAGGATAAGAAAAAAAGGACACGCTCGGGATGAAATATGCGTGGAGAAATCTACAGGCTGAATCTTTCGTTTTCACGGGGGCTTTCGATTTTTCTCCCTCTTGCTTTCCTCTCTCTTTTTTTCTTCGCTCGACTTTCTCACGCGCTTCGACGTTCTTCACGCAGGACTCCACCCCCGATGAAAACTGTAGCGGTACGCTCGGACCTTGGAACGAATCCTTTTAATCATGAAAGCCTCGTATCCTTTGATCAGCAGCGAGCCGATGCTCCTTTTATCGAGCTCGAAAGTAGCCTTCCTCCATTATCTTCTTTCCTCTCTTTTCAAAACGATATTTTCCCCGACGATTTTCAGTTATTAATTGTTCGAAGGACTACCGTTTGATTCCTCTTCGGTTCGCCAGTTTTATGCATAGGCACGAATTAATCTAAAAGAAGATCGGAACGGTCCAGTTTTTCATTTTATTCTCAGTGTAAATATCTTGTAAAGGTATCAACGAAGGTATATTCCAGTCGCATTGTGCATTTCGAGTGGAAGTAGTTTAAAAATGTTTGAAGTTCGTCTTTCAGAAAACTGGAAGCTCTAAGTCACGAACTTTCCCGTAGAGCCTTTAAGTACGTGAAGTCGTTGTTCTTTAAGCATCATCTTTTGTGAAAATGAAGCGTATAAGCCATCTTTAATTTAAACCGATTTATTTTCAAAAAAAATCGTCAGTTTTGAAGCATTATATATCTCGTCGATAATAAAACCCGACCTGATCCTTCCGGTATAAAATGAAATTCGCTATTAAATTTATGTATATTTATCTAAAAACCGTTATGTTCTCGTTTATATCGTACCAATTAATTTTGTAGCAACACTTGTATTTTTTTATACTCAATGTGCCGTACGAACTACAGCTAGTATCAGCTGGTATCAGCTAGCATAATTTTTTCCAATCGATATATTAGGTTGTCCCAGAAGTGTCTTTCGTTTTATTAACACGTTGACCGCCACGATGGTCATACGTGACCACAGATAGTTTCTTCTGTAGCGCCACTGTGGTCCTCTATGACCGAAGTGCTTCAAATGTTTATAATTGCAAAAGTTGAACGAACATTCACGATTAATTAATTTTGAACACCATCGCTGATTAGAGAACACTTTGAAATAAAATGTGCACCATTCAATAATTAAAAATTTTTATGAGAGATTCATTTGTATCGAATCTTCTATTTATCACTGTGATGTCGTTCTATGGCATCTGAGCTATGGCGTTCTTATCAAAACATACGATATCGACGTGGCGGTCAACATTCTCGGACTCATTAATAAGTAATGAATCTTTCGTGGCGAGTGAGAGAAGGAAGATAAGAATAGGAAGTCGTTTCATCCGGGGCCTGCTAGTGGACTCGTCGGTAAGGCATCCTTTCAGGCCCGTGCTTTAGACACGAGGATGTTGAAGTTAGGAGAGGGATCGGTATAAGTCCTAATCGTACTGTTTTCGAGGACTTCCGGGAACGTCGGTCTTGTGGGTCCCTCTGGTGGCGGAGTATAGGAGGGCCGCCACAAATCCATAATATTTTACGTTTTACAATATATTATTATTTCATATACGATTCATTTTGCAGTATTTCCCCTCCCCCCATCTCTCGTTTAACAAATAAGGCTGAATGTTTATTTAACACGTTGAGCCCGGCGCCGAATTTGCTGTCCTTTCCGTTCAGCCGGCAGCCGGTGAGCGACACAATGTTGTAGGGTATCGCCAAGAGAAATTATTCATAAATTATATAAAAAGAAAGGTGACGTACATAAAGTCCGAAGGTATTGTTCCAAGTGTTATGATAACAATTAAAAACTATTTGGACGAAAGACAGCTACAAATATTACCAAAAAAGTTGTTACGTATCGTAGTATGTGTAAAGATAAGTCGCATTTTTGTTTAGAATGTTTCAATAAATTTCATTGAAACTACATTTCATCACATTTCATTGAGACTATATTTTTTTTTTGTAACTTTAATACCGTCGGTCCCACGGACCGACGCCAGCCAAACGAAAATTCTAGTGCCGGTCCTCAGGGACCTGCTCCGGCTACACGGAAAGTTCACTGCCGGTCCCCAGGGACCGGCGCCGGGCCCAACGTGTTAGACATGGCTAGACGAAACCACTGCGTGAAGATAACGGAAGGAACTTTCGGGATGTTGGTTTTTATTCGTTGGATACGGAGAAAAACGTGGCTACGACATACCAAGCTCATCGCTCGAAGAGCTGAAAATCGGCAAAAGACAAAAGCCACGCGTCCGGCTCACGGACGCGCCATCTATATCGGATGCGCGTTCTGACGCGCTAATTAACCGCCAAATTCAACACGGGACAACCTAATACATCTTTTCTATTTTTATTGCTACATCTGCATCGCTGCAAATTCTTACGCGTTCCCACCGCGCTCAACCCTTCATTTGTTATCAACTATCAAGGTTCGCGTTTCCCCTGTGCGACCCACGATATTTCTTCACCTAGTTTTAGGGGCAAGGACATCGAGCAGGCAGAAAAGGATGAATCGAGCTCAGGCCGGGCATTCAAGACAAACAAAGGGAGCGAGCTTTCTCGACAGGACGCGAAAATAATCGGACACGCTTTGTCGACGGGCTTCCAGAGACAATGACAACGGGAACGGAGGTCCAAGAATGTCGTCCGTTACACCGTTGTCGTTGTCGTCGTCGGCGGTGAAAGACGCTGCCGCGAAAGCGTTCCTGTACGTTACCAGAAACCTGTCGAGGACAAACGAGTGACGTTATCTCGCACGAGAATCGTCCACGGTCTCGTAGGATTTTCCCGGAGCTCTTGTATTTTTCAGAGGACTACCGATTCCTCGAAACAGTTCCATCCACGTACACGACGTTTCTATCACTGCTTCTTCGATTATTGAAGAGAAATCTCGCCCAATTTGCTGACGTGACGTACTTAACGACCCTTGAAATTGCTTCTATCAGTCGATGGAATTCTGACAATATTTATGGGGATTCTGTGTTGCGCTCCTTGTACGTGTTTATTACGTTTTAAAGAAAGGAATTCGTGTTTGGTTTTGTGAAAAAAGAAATTTTGTAGCTTTTTATAATTCTCTTGTTGTGTTGAGGACTACGTTACTGGATCGCGTTGCTAAAATTAATTTTGTCGTTTAATCAGTTTTTGTCGTAAGCATTATTAAATCCAATGTTGCACTGGATTCTTCTTTAAACAGACAGAGAGCTGTAATCGTTGCAGAATTAACCTATATTTTTATGAAGACGATGGGAGAGTTCAAGAAATTTTAGATACTCTGTTTCTTTTGAGTAAATCGTGAAAAAAATATTGCAATTTTAAAATATGCATATTAAATATTTTTTTTAAAGGCTTAATCGAAATATATTATACTGTATGATAAATTAAAAACTAGGTAAATAGACATAGATGTTTAGGTAATGTGTTAATCGAAGATTTTTGAAACACCTTGAAGCTTGAAGCTATAATTCCAAGATGCTTTTAATTTATCGTAATTTTGTTTGCTTGTGAGTAGAACAGTTGTAGTTAATTACAGTTTCTAAAATTAATTTACGAACTAGGAATTAATAATTACTATAATTATGCTTTTTAATACCAAGACATTGGTATGATAATAAAAAACAGTAGTACAGTGATAAATACAGTTTCTAAAATTAATTTACGAACTAGGAATTAATAATTACTATAATTATGCTTTTTAATACCAAGACATTAGTATAATAACAAAATACAATAGTACAGTGATAAGTACAGTTTCTAAAATTAATTTACAAACTAGGAATTAGTAATTACTATAATTATGCTTTTTAATATCAAACCATTGATATAATAACAAAAAACAATAGTACAGTGATAAATACAGTTTCTAAAATTAATCTACAAACTAGGAATTAGTAATTACTATAATTATGCTTTTTAATATCAAACCATTGATATAATAACAAAAAACAATAGTACAGTGATAAATACAGTTTCTAAAATTAATCTACAAACTAGGAATTAGTAATTACTATAATTATGCTTTTTAATATCAAACCATTGATATAATAACAAAAAACAATAGTACAGTGATAAATACAGTTTCTAAAATTAATCTACAAACTAGGAATTAGTAATTACTATAATTATGCTTTTTAATACCAAGACATTGGTATAATAACAAAATACAGTAGTACAGTGATAAGTACAGTATCTAAAATATAATTTACAAACTAGAAATTAATAATTACTATAATTATGATTTTTAATATCAAACCATTGGTATAATAACAAAATAAATAGTACAGTGATAATAAAAATAAAATAAGGTTCGAAAGACATAGACACATAGAACTGTAATTTTTAAGTCACATGGTGTTATACAGTGTTAAATTTATTTCTAACTACTTTTTACAATTCGCAATGCATAATTTATAGGTACTATATTTTCAAAATATATCTCCTTAAGAAAATACGAAACGAGTCGGTTACGTTCTAGGATTAATGTACACCAATTTACGTGCAGTAATTGGTGGGCTAAAGGAAACTGAACTTGAAATGCAGACAGGCTGCGATACTTCATTATGCACAGGGGAAACATTATTACCGGAAATTTTAATGACAATGCTTTCCAGGAATTACTTCAACGGATTAGCTTCCTTAATTAGATGTTTTCCGTTGAGATTAATAAAGACGGGCAATTAACTTGCTACGACAGAACAGATAATTCGTGTGGAACTTGAAGGTTTATTGTGAGAAACGTACAGGATTTCGTGAAATAAGATAAGAGCTCAAGGTACATTCCATTGACGTATTCATTGTCAGCAAACTTTCACAATTGGGTTTAGGATTATTCCTACGTTAAACATTGTTATTTCTTCCTAGTATAATTTATCGTCCTACATAACAAATATCTTCAGATCGTCCACTGATTTACGACGATATATACTTTTTATATTGCAATATAAATTCTTTAGATCAATATTTTGAAAATTCAAATTATGTTCATAATGGAGAAATTATTTATAATAAGTAAACTGCGGAATTTTATACAAATTCATATTTTTAAAATATAGCGAAAAAAGTAGAAATTCAGATATTATAAAAGTCATAATTTGGGAACTTTATATATTTTTCTTTATTAATCTAAGTTTCCTGCAATTGCATAAAACTCAACAATCTAACCATAAGAGTATATAAAGGTATGAAAAAAAATTCAAAGGAAACTATTATCAGTATCATCCTATTATTAATATTATTCTGATATAAATCCAAACCTTCGTCTCCGTTGAGAAACAGGAGTCTCTTTATATCAAAGTTGAAGAGTCAACGGAAATTCTAAAATGCTCCACGGATGCTTTCTACTAACTTAATTATCCCACCAAATAAAGAACCTCGAACATCCGAAAACTATAAAAACTCTCTTCGTACCTCTTAAAACATCTCGAACCAAAAATTCCTCCGAGGATCCTTTCCGTCTTCCCTTTAAGCATCGCTTCTTACAACCCGAATACGCGTATCCAAGGTTAAGATGCTCCCACTTGAGCTCGTAGTCGAAAGAAAGAGCGTCGAACGGGACCGTTCTCTTTCCTAGGAGTTATTTGCCTGACGTTGGACGAACTCGATTATCCGTGCTTAGATAGTCGTTCGAAGAGGGCCTTTAAGGGGCATAAAACGGTATTACTTTCCGGAAAATCTGCGATGGAGCGAGCGAAACGAAGTAGAAAGGGAGACGTTGCTGTTGAAACCGGCTGGCTCCGCGGCTGGTGAACGGCGCAGGGACAGAAAGAGGGCGGGATGGAAGTAATTTCCGGGCTGAAAGAAGCCGACTTCACTGTAAAAACATAATCAGAGGGATGGTTCTAAGTTTCTGGCGCGACAACGCGAGAGAAGAAAGAGGAAACCGGAAGAATGATGAAGAAGATGGGCTCTGGTGACGAAGATACGCGAATAGTGGGAGAGAAAAAGAGTAATGTGGCCAGGGGAAAAAGAAGGAGGACAGCTTATCGGGTCGGGCGTTTTATCGGGCCACCGGTGGAAGATCTGCTCGGTATCCGGATTTACAGAATACGAAAAGTTTAAGTCGCTCGCGTGTTCCACCGCCCGAAGTCCTGAAACAGGATTGCTCCGTGTCTACTGTGGAGTTATAAAATCTTTTTACGGACTGGCTTCTTTCTTTTGTTTAGCTAGATTGGATTCGAACCGGTTGACGCGTCCTACCGGCGTTTACCTTCGCTTCTTCTCGACCGACGATTCCCTTGAATGTGAAACTGCGTTTCAGGTAATCGTTTCGAAGAGATTCGCCTCGGTGGCTGGAGGCGTTGGGAATTTGTTTTCGCCAAGAGAAGATGGATTTAAATATCTTTTTGAAAAGGTTCGCTCCAAAGTGTGAAAGAACTAGAACAGACAATTTAGAGATTTTTTTGCAACCGTTACTAGATGTGAGCAACAAATTTAGAGATTTCATTAATCTTGACATCAAATCTATTTTAACCCCTTGGCCTACCATTTCTTCAATCTTCGTGCATATTAGCAATAGTTATTCGGGTCTTTGAGACTCCGTTAAACGCAAAATATTGAAATATTTCATGTATTCTGTATTTACTAATTTTCAATCTTGTAAATTTAAATTACAGTTAAAGTTAAAATCGAACTTTGTCATAAATATTTTGTCTTTTTATCGTATTTTAACCAGAATCGGCGGAGGAAGTCACGCGTTCTCTTAGCAATAGAGAAAAAAATGCAATTAATACAAATTAAACAAATGACTACTATGCTATGCTGTGCTATTATATTCAACGTTCAGAATTATTTCATACTCTTATATCTAAACACGAAGCAAACACCCTCAGGTTGTCATCCACGTGCTATGTAACCTGTAGCCCATCCAAGAATTTACTTGATACCAAGTTGGAAAAATAGCAAAGTAAATCTAATAAATAAAAGAAAAAAAAAATCTTAAATAAATAAAACATTGCGGTAAATGAAACACAATTGACGCGATACGACTGAAACAAAATCTAAAGCCTGACCAAATAATTTCTTTCAATAACAGAGAAGCGGTGANCAGGATAAAGGGTTAGTTTAAACTCGAGGAAGTCACGCGTTCTCTTAGCAATAGAGAAAAAGATGCAATTAATACAAATTAAACAAATGACAACTATGCTATGCTGTGCTATTATATTCAACGTTCAGAATTATTTCATACTCTTATATCTAAACACGAAGCAAACACCCTCAGGTTGTCATCCACGTGCTATGTAACCTGTAGCCCATCCAAGAATTTACTTGATACCAAGTTGGAAAAATAGCAAAGTAAATCTAATAAATAAAAGAAAAAAAAAATCTTAAATAAATAAAACATTGCGGTAAATGAAACACAATTGACGCGATACGACTGAAACAAAATCTAAAGCCTGACCAAATAATTTCTTTCAATAACAGAGAAGCGGTGAGGAAAGAAATGCACGATGTTAAGAATGGAAAAAAATGGAGCAATTAGTTAAAAAATATTCCTTTGCGAACGAATGACCACGAAAATCGAGATGTTTCACTTTCGCGATTCGCACGTGAGTTTCTTTTGATTTCATTAGAACGAAGCGAATGTGTTCTCTGTTACGAGTGAAGATCGATCGTGCAGAGGCTGCACCGAAGGGAGAACTGAAACAGCCTCAGGGATTAAACAGATCGAAGGCTTATCGCACATCCTTTCAAGAGAGTCGGAGAAGAGTTACTACTTCAAAAAGTAGTTTGCATCTAAATCCATCCTCCTGAAAGTGTTTGTGCCGTAAGAATAGAATCCCGCTGGCATTCGAGTTTCTGTTAAATGAAGGATGAACGGCGAACATTCTCAAAGAGATGACTAATCTCGTTAAAAGTACGTTTCGCTGTTTCTCTTTTTTTTTTTTCTCGAATCCTTTCGCTATTGGGAAAGAGGCAGATTTAATCATTTCAATATAAACGTCCTATTAACTCTATTAGTTAATTGATCGCTCAAACAATCTGTGTATGCAAAATCAAAAATTGAATCCTGTTACAATTTTGTCTAAGGTTGGGTTCGAACCTGATTTTTAAATTCTCCAAAGTGGAATCCGAGGAAAAAAATTTTGTAAAGTTTCGAAACTCTCGAAACTTGAAGCGTTGATATTGTTTTGTAAGAGGAATATTTTATTTTAAAAGCTGTCTCGACAAATTTTGTTTATCTTTATTGGTCATAGTTAAACAAATCTAGATTGTAGTTTAAGAATATTAAAGTCCAAATTTCTTCTGGATCTAATCTACTTCTGTTTTTAATTTAGACTACAGAACTGGACTATAAAATCCTAGATTTTATTTACACTATGAAATTTCTTTATTCGTTAATTATATATTTTTTCTCACCTAGGTTTCGAGACTTTCGAATTACAAAAAAAGTGCAAAGTTTTTATTGGAAACTAGATTAATCACATCTCTCGTAGGAAATAAATTACCTTAAAATAAACAAAAAAATGATCACATGATTCGTTTACACCTGTGGTCTTCCCGTTCCTGGCTCGTACCGTCCTCGATCGGACAATCGACGAGTAAATAGAACCAGTGCAACTTTTTCCATATTAACACTAAACCTACTCACTTAGCTTAATGTAAACCTATTTGTACCCAAAGAAATAAAAATGAAACAAAATAAAAGGAAGTATAAATATAAAAATATAAAAATATAAAAAGAAATAAAAATTAGGTTTTCTAAAAAAATGCATAACGTAAGAACAAATCTTCACCTATATTTTTCACAGAAAATCACGAAAAATTCCTTAAACGGAATCGTTGCAAATTTACATAATTTCCATGAGAAATTACAAGTCGGTCATTGTGGCCGTTTTGGTAGTTCTAGCGTTAAACATATATTATGCGTGTGAAACCACTGCACTTCTTACTAAAAATTCTAATAGCTTCGACTGTTCGATACGCGAAACTGTCTTTTGTTTCATCGTTTCGAGGAACCCGTTCCTAATTGTAACATATCAGGTACATTAACCTTTTCGCTACTACGGCCGATTATAGTCGCTCGCCACGAATCGGCTTCTGTATGCTATAGCCGACTATAGTCGCTCGACTATCGGATAATATGAACAGCCGTAGTCACTCGATGAATCGCATTCATATTTGGAAATTACAAGCATATGAGAAAAATAGTATTCATTCTATACAGATATGTTGAATTAGATAACTCGATACATAAAAAGCACAAAGAATCATTTCTAAGCAATAGAGAAGTGTTATATATTTTGCGAGGGCCGTGCGTGAAGAGTCGGCCAAGTGCGTTCACTTAGGACGGCATTCCCCTTTTTTTTCCTAGGGCACCTCCTAGGAAAATCCCAGAGTAAAAACAGTTTGAGCAGGCACGTCGACCAGAGCAGAATAAAATATATTATTTACCGATACATAGCTTGTTTCTAATTTCTTCTCGCCCGTCAGCCTTCCTTACACATTATAGCGAGACAATGTAACATACAGGGTCTGTCCGGAAAGTAATACAATTTGTTTTTTTCCGCTATTTTTCCTGGTCCCAGCGTATTTGAATTTGTTGATTCGGGTGCGGGGGATTCTTAGCTTTAAAACGCCTGCAACCTGGGCCTTCCCCACAGTTTGGAAACGTTAGAATCGTAGTTTCCGTGAACCTTTTGTCAGGATCCGTGTCACGACGCAGAATGGAGAAAACAATCGAACAACGTTATGCGATTAAATTCTGTGCTAAACTGAATAAAAGCCTCGCCGACACCAACCAAATGATTAATCCTTTCGGTACGAGCGCTCTGTCCGCTGTGACATTCCCGCTATACACACGAAAATGCACACACAACGCGTGGTCAGTCTTCTTTTGTATGAACATTTTTCTAAGCGTTAAATGAAGAACTGTGCTTAATAAAACAATGTTTCTTCTGACAAGTGTCGTTTAGACTTTGAATATTAAAAGACTTCTATATAAAATTCTATTAATTATATAAGTAACACTAGGTCATGAGATGGATGCCGGATATATCCGACGCTCGTACACACAGGTCATCAGATGGATGCCGGATATATCCGGCGCTCGTACCGAAAGAGTTAAGGAAGCATACGGGGACTCTGCTCTTTCCTGTATGCCACCTCTGCTATGGGCACGTTTTTCGTCAAAGACGAAACCCTTCGTAGCAGGGTTAATTATCAAAGGGTTAAATATCATCCAATTTCCTGTAGTACACATTTTATTGGAGAAAAAAGAAAAAGATTGTTCGTTTGAAATAAGTAACGATCAGAACTAACAATGCTGTTTGCATCCTTCGTTTAAGTTTCTTGGTATCGGAATTCACGCTTTACCGGACGTACCGTGTTCCTACTTTCTTTGTAGAAGCACTTGCATTAAAACAAAGTAGTTCAGTGTAGCACAAGGTAGCCTATCCTCGGCACAACAAAGGCGCAACTGGAACGTTTCAGTCAGCTATCGATTGAAAAACAGGTGAAGGCCAGCACAGTTAAAATATAACACCGACCATTTCGAACTCATTACTCTTTTCTATCCATCTGTTACGAGTACAATACGATAATTCAGACAGCAAGGTCGTGTCGAATCAATTCATTTTCCTGTTCGTTTGAACTTCTTAATTGACGCAAACCCTTTCGCTGTTACACGTACCTATAGATATACCAGTCACGCGAATTAGAACGTCTTCGTTGATAGACACCACGCCAATTGGATTTAATCTGAAATTTGATTTGCATATTATCCCAGAGAGAGAAGTAATCGGCCGATCGATGAATTTCGGGTAATTGAAATCGTGTTACCGTACCTGTAATCTAACCACGTGTAGCAGGTCTAATTGTAGAGTCAAGGACACGGATTACACTTGAGTCGTGTGTATATTGTTGCAAAAGTCAATTCGGTAAATCGAGTAATTTGCAAGGTTTTTAACTTTTGATTTTGGGTACTCTGCAATAACTGTATAAATCTAAAAAATTGTGAGAATAGAAATTAGAAATGTTCAGTACAAAGAACTATTTTTTTTTTTTTTTTTTTTTTTTTTTTTGAAAATGTTAGGAGTAAAAAATTGTGAAAATTTTTAGCTCAAGATGACGAAACGCAGCAATAATTTTAATACATTTAAGAATAGTTGCTGTTCAACAGAAAATGCAGAAGAATAAATTTTAAAATCGATCTGCTATAAACTCAATATTCACAATTTTATAATTATACAATTATTAGAACGCACCTAAATCTTTCTGTTAGATTTTTCCATCTCAAAGTCTATAATTCTATTCCCATAATTTAACGATTTAATTTAAATTTTTTACAAAGTCAACGTTACGAAAATTAGCTCTTTGCGTACTCTTATTAGAATCATCGGTTTATTTTTTTTAAAATCCTACAAAGAAAATCTGGTATTTAGCTTCTGACGCAAACAAAGTCTCCATAAATCTGACCATTGGAATGTCCAATAATTTACAACTACCGTGAACACAAATTTGCATGAATGGACATCCGCGCATAAATATAGCCGCCTGTCGTTCAATCGAATGGCCGATACGCATCGAGGAGACACGATAAGTCGAATCGCTGGTTTCGTGACACGATTGTTCCTTTATGATCCTCTGATATCGATGTCGGTATTCAAGGACATTGATGTTAGTTTCGTTTAATCCACTCTTCGGGAACAGAAACACATTTATCAAACGACAAAACAGCCACGACACGTCGCGATACCAGCCTTCGCATTTCTGGCTGTCATGCTCAGGTACGCTCGTATTTGACTGCGCCATCCAGCCGCATCGATGGTGTGCACCCGGCCATTTGCATTGCTGAGTATTGCCGCCGGTATGAATGCGATGCGTCGTCGGCTCAGAGCCTGTTTGCAACCATAAATTATCGACCTCCTGATCCGTTATCTTCAGGCCTACAGGCTTGTTCGGATCATCGTTTCCTCCTTCGTTTCTCGATTGATTCTGATAATTGTTTCGATTATTTTAAAACCAGATCTATCAAAGTGATCAAAATGGCTTATTCATCATTTTTCGGACAAACTTTATAAATCAACTACGGTTTCTTTTGGAGAATTTTGCCTGATCTTTTGTTAAATATATAAATGGTTCGTCTCCTTTGGAATGTGTACTTTTTTTTAACACTTTTTATTCTGATTTCTTCAGTTGAAATAATTATACCTTCATCGTTGGTAGTTGTAGGAGTGTTAAATGTAGCTGAATCTTAAGGTTAGAAGGGTAGATGTTGAGAAACGTGGTTTCAGGATTGAATTATGTAGGATTGAATAAATATTAGATCATGTTAAATATTGTTAGTGTACAGAGAAAATTTAATGAAGTCTATTTTTATTTAAATTTATAAGATTGTGAATTTTTAGGTTTAGAAAATATAAAATAGTAGAATTTATTGTAGTATCGTGTAGTTTATTATGTGTTCCGTTTTGTAGTTGTTTTTAGTAGCGTACCGAATATTAGAAATATTAATATTAATATTGTAAATCTACATGCATTTATTTTAGAAAATATATTTTTTAGTTTCGATATTAATTAAAGTTACAATATATTATTCCTTTAAAAAAAAATTGGGCCATAGCTACCCAAATTATCCTAACTCAATTTATAAAAATCAAACATGTTAATGAAAAAAAAAATAACGAACGCTTTATATTTCGTACGAAAACCAAAAATCTATTTTCCTCAAAACTTAATTTCGCTTAATTTCATGGTATGTTTGGTAAAATGTATTAGCACGTTTACTCGGAGTAAATCTAAAAGCGGAGCGTCCTGAGAATTAAATACGAAAGTTTTAAAAACTTTACAGAACCACGTAAAGACAGAACCAGCGGCGAGTAAATATTACAAATAAATGTATTAAATACTATCTTAACATTGTTCCAAGAAAAAAGTTCTCGTACATTCCCCTGTTGATCTTCTTCGGTAACAAAACTTCACTTTCAAAAGTGTTTGGAAAAAGAGATTTCGGTGTGTTTGAATGAGAGAAACTCAGTTGATCGATTGATTGTTTCGAATCAGTTTTGAAAATTATGCAAACAGCTGTTCCATATCGCACGTAATTCAATTAAATCATCACAGCTTAATCGATATTTAACATCATACACTGGGCCACGAAAATGTATGGTCTAGCGCTGTCTCTAAACAATGTTTAATAACACTATATGCATATACGTTTTGCATCGCGATATCAATTCCACTGTAAACGTGACCCACTCGAAGGCATTCGTTATAATTAGCGTCACGAGCACGCTCTGCCGTCCACAAACCACAGGATGGAATTATCCGAATGTCTCAGCCAGAATTACACACGCGTTGTTGCACAATCTTGTTTGCATTACACCATGGATCATTTGCACGGTCACGATAGTCGCATCTTCTTTCACCGTGTTTGTCCATTGGCTTATTGTTCAACGATGACTAGCATAATCCGAACTGGAGCATCGAGAACACTTGCGAGGAATGTTACCTCGATGAGCAATTAATTAAAAAAAAAGATAACGGTTGGAAGTTACAGTGCTCCGCCTCCTAATAACTAAAATGAGACCCATTTGCTCGGAAAATTTAATATCAGCTGGAAAAATGGCGTCAAAATCACCGTATGTGGCTCCAGAAATGGTTACAAGTGACATTTTTCGTAATTCTTTTTTAAATAAAATAACTGGAATATAAAATGATTCTTGCATCTCGATTATGATGGTGCGTGTCAAACATTTTTTATTTATCATTTACACCAAGGAAAATAGCGAAAAACTTCTAAAATATGATTTTAATCTGACGTTGAATAAAAATGACGGAGGATAAATCGAAGATAAATACTGTAGATTGCGTTTCTCTTTAAAAATCATAAAAATTATGCTTTCTTTTCTTTATGTAAAATGCACTTAAAGAATAGGAAGCATCCAAACATTCTTAATATTTTCGTACAACAATCGAAGACACAATACGATCCTCTACAATATTGATTGGACGAACTTGTGGTTCGAAAGACATGCTTAGAACGCAACCATTATGTTATACTAAATGATCAATTAGCTACCTACGCTGTATTGTTTTTGAAATTATAACAAGCAGAGAGAACCTTGTGGAATTAGGTTGTATTTTAATATATTACATATAAGAGGCAATTATTGTCATATACGATAACAACTTTCTGCAAATAATTCGGTTCAAGAGACACCTCAAGAGGATACGATCCTTTAAAATCGATCTTTCTTCCTTTTTCACGTTCTTAATTTATTCAATTTAAAAAATGAGCGCAATACCGGCCTCCTTAAGTGGCTCGTTAAATCACGATCCAAAGGGTTAACATAAAAATCAGCATCAATCTCGAGTGGCTGGTTAAATCACCAACGCGTTACGCTTTCGCACATAAATCCGAGGAATTTCTCGAGACTCAGGATTGCGGTCGAAACGACGGTTGACACCGCACAAAGGATAATAACGCGCATTTCTAACTCAACATCGAGATGGAAGTTTGTGTACGCCTGTATTATGCATATTTATCCCTCAAGTTGTCGCTTGGCGGCACGTGGTAAAGATAACACGACGCCAACTTATCCTTGGCGTGTTTAAAAGTGGATACGTACAAATATTTCGCCGGGGTAAATTGCTCGCCTTTGCGCGCCTCCAGCTTCATAAGACTTGCCTGCATATGCGCCAGCATCCTCGGATACATTATGCATGACCGCGAGCGTGTACGTGTGGTCGAGCTTCGCGACCGACGTCACGATAAATTGCAAGCTCGGGACCTTTCGATGTCTGGCCGACAAAAAGGGAATTACCCTTTCGGCCCGTTTCGGCATTCATTTGGGAAACCGGTCGTAATGAATAGCCACCTCGTTCTCGTATTTTTCCACAATCACAATCGATTCGATGCTCTACGCGTTCTTTACGTTCTAATAAACTCGTCGTCGAACCTCTTTACGACTTGCTGCCCGTCATCTCTGTTTCACGACAGCTATTCCAATGTGCTTTCAGCTTTGACAGAGGTAACGATTCGTTTCGTTTTCATGGATCGGCTCAAATTTACTATCTATCACGGACATTTCGTTCGTTAGTAAAATTCCAGGACGAAGTTACGTCTCCGATAATTCTGGACGATGATTTCTATGGAGCTCGCGAACGTCACGAAATTGAGCATTCTGGAAAAATGACGAAGAAAGGTCAGAATTGTGTATCGAGTATAATTGCGTAGAGAGATTGGATTTAGTTTTTTTTTTTTCTTTTTGCTGGAATATTCAAGTTGATAACTTAGTGTATCTTTATCCTTTCGCTACGAAAGGCGTATATATACGGTTTCAGAAATTAAACGATCCTTTACTAACACCGTACAGGGACATCTTCTATAGCACAAAATTATTTTTATTTTCATTCATACGTGTTATAACATAATTCATTGCACAATGTATCTAAATTTTGATATGTATATTTTTGTCGTATCGATCTATATGGCAATAGCGTTGTTAGTCCTTGGAGCACCGTAGTGAAAGGGTTAAAAGACTCTGTTTCGTTTAACCCTCTATGGGACCGTGTGACTTAAAAGTTACAAACTGCTGTATCTATATTTTAAAAATCTAATTTTGTTTAGTTATCTCTGCACTATTAAATTTGATCACTGCATTACCGTAGCGACACCACGATCCATCTACGGTAATTATTACTTAAAACATTTTCAAATCAAAGTGAAAAACTGTACGCAATCGTAATTTTTTCTCCAATTAGCAGACAAAATTCGAGCTATAGAAGGTTAACTCTTTGTCTTCTAAGAACGTGTCTCGAGTATTGATCGAGGTATTACACTGTCATGTCAAAGTCGAAAGAATGAAAATGCTCGCGTTGTCAGGAAGTAAAAATTCAAGACAATGTTGCTCTTCGTTTCACCGTGACAATTAAAGGGGCAATGACGGAGGGAATTGCATATTTTTTCGTTGCGGTTTTCCCATTCTATTCATTAGTAACTCTTTCCTCGCGGAGGAATAGAGAAGACCGAAATGGGATTACGTTGTTCCATTTCCGACCAACCAGTTTGCTCATGTTCCACGAAAACGGGCATTAGCTTTGTTTCGTCTTATTTCTTTTTTTCATTTTCTTTTTACATGAAACGAGAATTAATCTTTCGATTGTTTCTTCCGCCGGGTTGATTCGTATTAAGATAATTATCGCGTTCCGTTATTTACAGTTTCTTTATGCATCTTCTTTAAGCGGAGAGTTCTGTTTTACAACCGGCGAGCTTTTGCACGACATTCTTACGAGATATTAATAGTATTTGCAAGGAAGATTAAAAACAGGAGAACGCTAGGAAGAGATTTATTATTCGCTAGGTTATATTCCCTTTGAAACGAGGGGAAATGGATTTTTCTATTGTTACGTGTTGGACATGATTTACATTACGAATGATTTCATATCCACTTTTCTAGAAAGCGCGCAGAATTTTTTTAATTAATTGCGACAAAGAATTTTTTAAGCAACGTATAATAGCGACGAGATTTTTTCTTATTCTGGTTTTAACTTACGTATTAATTCTGGTATTATTAAAAATTCCTTAACATAGGTTAACAAATCTTCAGCTCTTGAAATATATTTTAATCAAAAAATTATACCTTTGTTACCGCTTTGCTTTAAACTCAGAAGTTAATTTTTCGAAACGTAACGATACGTTGAAGAGAATTAATTTAACGCTAATTTTCCTGTTTAAAAAAAATATTAATCTCTGTAATTCTATGACCGATTACTATTCATTGTTAGCAACCGATTTTTACGAGCATTTTATCAGCATTTTTCCAGAAAATGTTCCATTTTTTTCATTAACAATTTTAATCTGTTATTCTTATATTCGTAACGTATTCAATAAAATTAATATACGTTATATTTTTCTGAATGTTCTCAAACAAAGTATCATCTTTAACATTTTTACAAGTTCTTTTACAAATTATTTAACGTTTCTCTTTAACATTTTCCCCGTAATATCTTCCCTCGAATGTTTATTATCAGATTGTCTAATGTAACCCAATTTCGTTAGTAACAGAATCAAACGGCGTTATCTTGTTCCCCTTTCGCGCGCAAGAATTCTTTCTCAACCTAAGCGTAAGGACGATTCGATTTGAGAAGCAAGCCAACGTTTCGCCGGGTTGACGGTTTCCGTCCGCCTTCCAGCCGTACGTCAATTTTCTTTTATTCGTCGACGCCGCAGGACGAATCGCGAAAATATACGGTCTACGATACGATACGCGGTCGTTTTGAAATATCGACGAAATATCGTGCCGCTACGAATTGTCGTCGTATTTTGGTGTTGTGCGATGCGCACACATGCTCGTCTGTCTGTTTTCGGGTTGTCCATGATTTCATGAGAAATCGATACATCGATTCACGACAGATGTACCTGGCGCGGGCGGGGTCGTTTGTTTTCTTTAACCCACAGAAGTCGGATGCTTTAACCCTTTGCATTGCAATCACGAGTCACGCTCGTGGTTCAGATTATGATCCAAATTCGATAAAGTCGCGCTGTAATTCTAATAGCTTAATTTTAATTTTAACTCTGGTTTCAATTCGTAGGATTCAGAATTACCAAATGCAAATTGTATAGAATATTTCAATGTTTTTAACCCTTAGCGCTCCTTTGGCTCCGCTGCGGAGACATTTTGTTTTCAACACGATCACGCTCAATTTCCAAAGATATCACACCATTATGATTCACAAAATTAAAAATTAATGTTTCGTTTACGACAGGAAAAAGAATGTTTATAAAATGAATAAAAATAGGTACTTTCAGAAGCAATAGTAATTTTTTCCAAGTGCAAAGGGTTAATTTGTCACATTATTCGCCTTTTGTTGGCGTCTAAAGGCGCTTAGAATTTTACAAGAATTTTATAGTACACGTTATTTCATTTTAAATATTATTTGTTATACAGTTTTTAAAAATTGTCGAAGGTTCCTTCTGGACTGTCGAATATAATTTTATTTCAAGTATCAGAACGTCGAGATGTATTTAAAATATAAGTCTGAAAATTGCAGATATTGTTTGAACGAAAGGAATTGAAAATGTAAAAAAATTATAATACAAATGATATCGTTATTCTATTTATTTCTTTATTTATGGGGCCATAGATCTTGTGCTAATAACTTGTACAGATCGGAAAAAGTAAATTGTATAGAAAACATAAGCCTTTAGCTACGACAAATTAATATTACAGATATTATTAAAAAAAAAAAAAGACTGAATTAAAATTGTTAATTTATTTCTTTATTTATAGGACCATAAGTCTCGTACTAATAACCTGTATAGATCGGAAAAAGTTTACGCTTGTGATACTGTAGGCGCCTAAAAAGTTTGCTTCCAAGGTGGTTCTTGTCAGTCGGTTTAGTGCAAAATTAATAGCGTCGCGAGGCAAACTCGAAGTGAAAATTGTACTTCACGGTAATAAGCTTGGGCGACGGTTAAGTACGATGTTGACAATCGCAGGTTGCATATTTTATTTTCGCGCCGGCGTTAGGGGTGTTTGCGAATTTATGAATTATTGGTGTTTGGATTAAGTGAAAGTCGTGCTTTACATTGCGATCGATTAAACGTACGATGTGACTAATAACGTTTTTACGAACGTTACTTTTGTCGTTTTTCTTGTTTGTTTTTCGCCAAGGAACGATTAGCAATTCGATTAGAATTTATCGCGTGGGAAATAAAATTTTCAACCGCCAACGATGGTTTTATCCGTCGCGAGCAAAGCTTGGATCGAGGTAGCGTGGCTGAATTAAATAGTCATAATTTCTGCAAACTGTGCGCATGAAGTATCACGTGAGCTTGAGATGTTACGATATCGGCTCGTAACTTGTACGTCGAGTGTGTATATTGCTTTCTCGTCATAACATCGTATTTTCTGAGAAATATTTGCAAGCGTTTTATGCTTTCATGGAATCTAGAATTTGTATTACGGGCTCTAATGTATTGGCTTGAATCGGAAGTAATGTTTCTCGTCTCTTAAAAGACCTTTTCGATTAGAAAAAAAAAAAATACGTTTCTGTCTTGTACTAAATTAAATTAGATCTCAACACTTTTTTATCGGCCAGTAAGCTTTTTAATGACTCTTTTATGAAAATGATTAAGTTTAAAAGATATTTCTTATTCCGAGGCAGTTTTTAAACCGCAAAAGGTGTTTAAATAATTCATAATTCAAATAAAAATTACTGTTCTTAAATTTTTTGAACCAATGCTGACATTTTCCAACTTTTAAAGCTTCATTACTATATACATTACAAATATCGTTCGTCACCATAACCACGATAATCGCCTCTTCTAAATTGACGTAACATAATACGTCTAAGTATTTTTTTAAGTATAAATACAATATAACATTTCCTACTCGAGGTGTTTAATTAAATTTAGAGTTCGCACGTGTGTCAGAAAAAAATTATACAGTCTATTACCAGATTTTTAAAATTAAGAGATAAAAAACAAGCAGTCCGCAAAGAATATTATAAAATCTCATTTCTCTCCGATGTTCAAGAATATTGGTTAAAATAATTAAGCCAAGAAAGGCAGGAGACACTGTACAGAAAAATCTGTTCCTTTAGAGATAACGTTTCTATTTTCTCAAACTTTACACAACTTATTTTTTCTTGTTTTAAATTAAAACATATTTTTTCCTCGATAAAAATATTCGCGAACACTTCTGAAATCACTTTAGTCGTTACAATTTCGAAAACAGGTGAGCCATTAACTTGTATACGAAACATCGCGTAAACAGATTCGAGACTAATCAACGCGATACGTAAGAGTCTTTGGAGGAACAAGGCTGATGCAGTTAGTGCTGCGACAAGTATCGCAATATTCGGAATTGTTGGTGTATTTTCTCGTTTCCTGAAACCTACGTTTGCACGCGTTTCAAAGCTTTACGAGCGATCAATACGGCAAGCTTACAGCTCGACGAGCTACAGAGTTCGTTCCTTTTTCTCGATATACGAGATGATCTACTCTACATTACTGCGCTCGCTTTACATCTTGCAGAGGAAATAGGACAGATCGAGAGATCTAGAAGGCAGCCCGCTATTTTCAACCTTAATGGGTTAATAGTGGATCGAGGTCGCTCAATTTTGAATGATTTCCATCGTTCGCGATTTTATCAACGACTCGTTCGTTTTCGTTTCGCGTTTAATAACGTAGAACAGATGAACGAAAATAAAGGTACGTTTAACACTAAAACTACCAAACGACCAGTTCCTAATTTCACATAAATATTTTACAAATTTCTAACCGTGCAATTTTTAATATTTTTCGAGATTTTCTGTACAGTATATTTTTAAAGATTTGTTTCTCTTGGATTACGTATTTTTCCAAATATCTATCACTGTGCTTTAATAGCGTAGAACAGATGAACGAAAATAAAGGAACGTTAAACACTAAAACTACCGAAGCGGTCAAACGACCAGTTCCTAATTTCACATCAATATTTTTTTACAAATTTCTAACCGTGCAATTTTTAATATTTTTCGTGATTTTCCATAAAATACACGGTTAAAGGTTTGTTTTTATACGCGTTACATAATTTTTCAAATATTTATTATTCTCATTTTTTTTAGTACAAATATGTATACTTTAATCGTCGGTAATTTTAGTGTTAAAGGAATAATGGTTTCCTCAATTTGTTCGACAAATTTATTCGTCCATTTATTTCTCGTTTTCTGATATCCGTATATTGAAAAAGACGCGATTTCTATAAGCTTTGTGAATCGTAGAAAGTTTTATAAATCCTGTACGTACCTTCATCGTGTTTACACCGACGCAACGTAACGTTGTAGAAATTGAAAATATTACTTCAACGGTCCTTCTTTCTCTGAACGTAGTCTCCGACGAGTTCAGCCCCGACACGCGGTGTCTTCTTTTCCGACGAATAACGTGTTCAATTTTTTCTTTGCTTTTGTAATATCTGTACGCTGAAGGGAAAAAAGAAATGGTCTTTTGAACTTGCTTTCCTTTGAATCGGAATGAAACTGACAATAGATCGCGCTGCTGAGAAAAAATAGCCATAACAGTTTCGAGCTGTGTTATTAACAGTTCTTTTCTTCTAAATAAAATATTGTCTTAGATTACAATGAAGTTTTGAATGTCAAACGATAGACGGTAAACGAAGTGTCATCACTCGTTAAAAAAATTACGGTCTTCGATTTTGCAAGTAGATTTTTAAGTTAACGCAAATTCCTGATAAATAATACTTTACTGTTATACCGGATTTTATAATATTTTATTCCGCGATGCTTTTAGAAAGAAGCGATAAATTTTCTTTTCAAGCTTTGTGTTAATCGTTCCATGTAGGATTTTTTTTTTTAAATCTTTGATATCTCTTTTCCTTTAAACTGAAATCGACAAGACTATATTAGTTGGGAATTATCATGCTTTTCTTGTTTCTACAAATTTATTTGTACAGTTTAACACAAATAGTTATCGGATTATATTTGATATAAGCTCGCGATGTTCTCGGTTCGAAATTGTCCACTGAATCAATTAATCGAAGAACTTAGGACCGATCCTGTGGAAGCGTTGTTCCGCAACGACGTTTGATTATTTTCGAGATTCAACTTCTCAAACGTGCCTTTCTCAAATATTAAATATTTCGTAAAATATTTTTAGATGCATGTTTATTATAATTAAATGCGGTGTATATTGTGTATAAAAAATAACAGAACCTCTTCTAAATCACCTCAATTAATTCTCAAACGAAACAAACGGTTAACACCACTATCGTTGCTTCTAATCTACCAATTACGCTGCAATTTCACATGTCTTATCATCGTCCACGACACAACGCCCCGAGCAAATCGGAATATTGGATTCGTGAGCGAAATTTCGAATCCCTGGAATTCGTGCTTATTCATCTCTGCACCCGGTGCGTACGGATGCACAGCTCGCCTGTGCATCCTTCACTACGTGTCAAATAAACGCGTACAAACACCTCTAGAAATAGTCGCAGCTGCACAAATAGTTACGTTCGTTCAAAGTTCGAATATTCAACACAATCCTGGAATCAATTTTACACGAGTCAACTCTTCATTGTGGACACCGCGATAAGGCAGACTTAGACGATTATGCAAGATTAGGCAGATTAGGCAACTTAGTCAGAGTCGACGACGAAGAAATGCATTTACAGTCGCTGTAAAATTTTCACCATTTTTCACGTTTCACGTAAAATTAAAAGGCCTGTTCAAATTGCAACGATACAATTTATTAACCACTAACATGATACACTACTACTATAGAGTTTTTTATTTAAATATAGTTTATAAACATTTAATTATTAAGAATATAGTTTAGGCGAGTGACTATAACGCGCAATAATATACTATCAATCTTATACTAATTCTTTAACCACGCAACACTCTCATTCGACGCTCTCTCAACACTCTGTTCAACTCTCGGTTCAACACTCTTCCACATTACGTTCAACTCTCTTCCACGCTACGTTCAACTCTCTTCCACGCTACGTTCAACTCTCTTCCACACTACGTTCCACACTGTTCTCGTTCAACACACTTCCACACTACGTTCCACACTGTTCTCGTTCAACACACTTCCACACTACGTTCCACACTGTTCTCGTTCAACACACTTCCACGTTCCGTCCAACTCTCTGATCAACACTGTTCTACTCTTTCTCCAATTTGCCTACGCATCGACCCATCGTCCGTCCGTTGGGTCCGGTCCCCGTCCGTTACGCCATTATTGCCCTCCATAAACTACAAGTCCTTAAAACTACGACACTACAGTTTCTTTCGTTCTATTTATTAGGTTGTTCCAGAAATTTCTTTCGTTTTATTAATAAGTGATGAATCCATAATATTTTACGTTTTACAATATATTATTATTTTATATAGGATTTTTTCTTTATTACCCTCCTTCATCTCTCGTTTAACAAATAAGACCAGATGTTTACATTAACATTGTCAGAGGAAGATGAAGATGACGAAAGAAACTTCCGGGACAACCTAATATTTTGTATTTCCACCGTTTGGCATACTTCGTATACATTGCTCGATCATATGCCTTGTGTCTTCATTATTTTCCCAAATATATGTAATTTTTGTTTTCAACTCGAATAACGCGGCGCTTGGAGAGTCGCAAACTAGTCTTTCGAGTAGGCTCCAGACATTTTCTATGGCATTCGAGTCGGTAGAATTTCCTGTCCATAGGAGCAACGGCATGTTTTTGGTTTTGGAATCGCTCATCGCCCATAGAGTTTCATTATTATCACGATAGTAACAAATCGATTGCTATGTATACATCGTTGTCAACGTATTTAGTAACAATCTGAACAACCAAAGACAGTTTTCCATACGTGACACAACGTTACAGCAAAGTGTCATTACATAAAAGTGTAATTTTCGTACGTGGTCCTAATTCGATGACCAAGGACCGTACATGGAGAAACGAATGAAAATAAAATTATAACTGCATGGAAAAATAATTTGAATTAAACGTAGGATGAAGGGATCAATTTCAGCAACACAACTAACTACCAGTTTCAGAAATGGAATTGAGAATTCGAAACTTCGACCTGATGAATTTCACGAATCGTTCGCTCGTGGAATCCGTTTTTACGGAGAGATCGGCAATTTCCATCAGGGATATCGGGTCAAGATTTTTAAAGGGCGCGAAGCAATTAAATCGTCCGTGCTTAATTGATCATTGGACCGTTCGTTTCATCGATGGAAAATGGTACATCGGCAGCCCGTTGGGAAGTTTCTTCGATTCACTTAAAATTTTCGCTGGATTATTCGCCGCGTATTCGGCTCAGTCGGATCGGAAAAACGCGCCAAGTAATTAAGAAAGTAGCGCGAACCACTCCGGAAACAGGGCTAAATTACTCGGAAAAATTTAATTCTCTGATAATATCGGTCACGTGCATCGTTTCGCGGGGCTCGAAACTTTCGACGTTCCCCGCTCCTCATTGGCCCTTTCCACTCGGGCTAATTTTCCGTCGTTAATGACCGTCGTCCTTTGCACGCTTATATTGCAAATGGCCGCGAGCGTTTCGATAGACGTTTCGCTCTTTTTTCTTTCTTCCTTTTTTTCTTTTTTTCTTTTTTCATTTTAGGTTCTGTCCAATTGAAAAGATAGCGAGTAGAATTTCGATGAACGCGTCGAATGCACGGAGTAACTTGTCGAGTGTTTTCGACGTGTAGATTACTTGTACTGATAAATATAATTTTACGAGGAGTAACTCGGACGGTTCTAGTTTTAATACAGTTTTGCTGTTTTCGTTCCGAAGTTCTGTATTTATTTTTAATTTTGCATGAAACATGAAAAACCTTTTTGAAGGGTTTAAGTAGCGAGATACTAAAAGTTTGGTCAGGTAATTAAAATATTAAAGCCACGGCGGAATTGCAAGTTAAGGTATGAAATGCGTCCGCCATGTTTCGATATACAATGATATTTAAATATCTCTAATTTAGTGATAAATCTTATATTCTCACATATTGTCTATCATAAAGATTTTAATCTGTAATAATAAGACTTAATGTTTAAACTGAGAATTTTTATATATTTGTAAAAAATTCCAAGACAAAAATACACAGAATGCTCACGATAAGCAAAAATGTACGAACGAACCCAAAATATAATGCTCATAATATTTAGTAAATAAAAAAAATTGCCTATCTGTAAATTTATAAAACATAAATTCGCATAAAAGTGTCCTTTCCATTTATAGTTTCAACTTCTTTATATATTTACTTAAAGAAAACCTATAAAAAACTTCAGTAAATAGGAACTCGATAAAAACTTGAAAGATAAATCTCGAAAGATAAATCTAATAAATAATTTTCTTATCTTTTAAGCTTTTCCCTCTTGCTTGGAATTGACACAAATTATTAACACTAAAATTCGAATAAATATTTATATAGCTGAGACAGATCGATCATTTTCACGCGCAATTTTGACAGTTTGCAACAACCAATTCTTGTCGATGTAAAATGTAGCATAAATGTACTTTAGAGATTGAACCGAGTAAACGTTGCTCTAATTGACAGTAAGTCGATTACATGATGTTCCTCGGCAAACGGTCTAGTGATGCGGTAAGAGGTAGTCGCAGAAACGGATGAGAAAAGAGGAATTCACGGAGAAAATGGAGGTAGTACCGTCTTCGGGCTGGCATATAACGAGCCACAAGGGAATGCTTACAACCCCTGTCAAATTAATATGCTCGTCTGTCTGTCAGTGCGATCGCGGAAGTTGCTTTGATCGACGTGCTAACCGATCTTCCTGCTGACACAGACTATATATCGGGTTGGACTGATTTTTGAAAATATTTGGAAGCTTGGAAAATGTGAAATGGATTGGTTTCTGAGTTAAATTCTCCATTAACTGTTCAATTTCTGTAAAATATAGAGAAATTTCGTGGTTCTTTGACTTATGTATGTAGAATTGCTGTAATGATTATTCGTAGATGTAATTTCATTCGTTTTAAATTATTGAAAAATAAAACAGAAAATTGTAATATTAGAAAAGGGTATTTTGGTATTAAAATAGGTTCGACTTGGGTTTCCTTAATTTTCTATAGTGTTCCTTGGAGTAAGTAATGCATTATTATGAATATGCAATTTCATAGATATTAAATTATTGAAATATAAAACTGAGAATTGCAATATTAAAAAATGGTATAAATTTGGTATTAAAATATGTTCGATTTAGGTTTCTTTAATTTTCTACAGTTTTTCTTGAAATAAGTAATGCGTTATTATGAATATGCAATTTCATCGATATTAGGTTATTGAAAAATAAAAATGAGAATTGTAATATTAAAAAATGGTATAAATTTGGTATTAAAATAGGTTCGATTTAGGTTTCTTTAATTTTCTATAGTTTTTCTTGAAATAAGTAATGCGTTATTATGAATATGCAATTTCATCGATATTAGGTTATTGAAAAATAAAAATGAGAATTGCAATATTAAAAAATGATATAAATTTGGTATTAAAATAGGTTCGATTTAGGTTTCCTTAATTTTCTACAATTTTCCTTAGAGTAAGTAATGCATTATTAATAATATGCGATTTTGTTATCAAATGCAGTTATATGCTCCGAAGAACAAACTTTTCCTTGATATTTTACCTTTTAGAAAGGGATGGCTGCAGGAAAATTATCTTAAACTTTTTAATCATCTTACACATCTTATCGATAACAGAACTGTTACGTTCTTAAATTATTTTATCACTGATACAATCTTTATAATTTCCTTGTTTACGACTTCTTCCACTCTCCACATATATTACAATTCTTATTCAAATATTTGTATAACATAATCAAACTGTATCAGAATAAAATAAAAAAGTCTGGTCAAAAATCCACCATCAGGATAAGTTACAGAATGCCGTCCCACTTTAAAATAAAAATCAGTACATCCTAAATTTAACTGACATCTAAACATAAAAAAAGAAGTACATTTATTAAGGTAAACATACCTGGATTTATAATTTTAATATTTATTACCAGAACTTACGAGTATCCATTTAAAAAGAAACATAAAAACCGCTACCGCGATGAATATATAAAAACGTTCGAAACCAAAAGATTCAACGTTACTAGCTGTTGAAAAATATGCATGTTTACTATTCAACACCTGTCGCATCCTTATCAAGGTTTATTTACATGTGTAATATTCAGCATGCTACCGAAAACAGCTGAAAAACAAAACATTTTACAACCTACACGATACAATCTCAACCAGAATTATTGTAAGTAAAAAAATGTTCGGCGAATCTGCTATATTTTTCGGAAAAATTTTATGTCCGATGCAATATGCGATAGACTGTAGGAGAGGAGGGATGGTTGGTGGTTTTGGGCCAAATTAAAATGTCCGTCGTGGTGATTTTTGAACGTTGTCGTGGTCCCTGTTACAAATTCCCGCGTCGATAGCTGCAATAACTGAAATTTTAGGGGCGGTACGAGGATCATGATATTTGATGAAGTATCGCGGGCGCTTGAAAATTTCAGATAGATATTTTGGTCCTCCAATAACACCATATAATCCGCTGTGGCTTGCGGTTTCCGGCGAATTCGTGCGATTGCGCTCGATCCTTCATACTTGTCCCAAATAGTTAAAAAGCGAAGGAATTTTACAAGAACTTTATACTACGTTTCATTTTGAATATTATTTGTTACGCTGTTTTTAAAAATTGTCGAAGGTTCCTTCTGGGCTGTTGAATTTAATTTTGTTTCAAGCATCGGAATGTCGAGGTGTATTTAAAATATGAGTATGAAAATTGCAGATATTGTTTGGACGAAAGGAATTGAAACTGTAAAAAAATTATGATATAAATAATATTCATATTCTATTTATTTCTTTATTTATGGGGCCATAGGTCTTGTGCCAATAACTTGTACAGATCGGAAAAAGTAAATTGTATAGAAAACGTAAGCCTTTAGCTACGACAAAATTAATATTACAGATATTATTAAAAAAAAAAAAAAAAAACTGAATTAAAATTGCAAGAAAATGACGAGTAGAAAAATTAAGAAAATAACGACATCGTAATTAAAATTATTAAGAAAATAATGACATCGTCATGTTCCTCAATGCTAATTATCTATACAGATCGGAAAAACTGATTAAAACAGCAAAAATAAGATAATTTTTAGCTGCAACGAATAAACTAGGCTAATAAAGTTTTAAACTTCCACGGTCAATTTATTCTCCGTTTTATCAGAAATTTCTATAGAGTTCCAAAAAAAAAAAGAGAGCATTGTACATATAATAAGCACACATTGAAATGCCATTAATTTAAATCCCGTATTATGCTTTCCGATTATAAACGATTATGCTTCTGCTGTTAACAAATTCTAGAGGACTGTTAAATACGTTATTCCCCAACAATAGACGGGGTTAACGAGAAGGATTGAAAATTCTAATCGCCAATAACGGAATTGCTTTCAGCTGTACGTTTACTTTGTTTTCAATAATGCATCGGTGTTTTTTTTTTTTTTTTTTAGTCGTACACAAGCGGTTCCACCGTTCGAATTATGATACGCGTACACAAACAGCGTAGAATCGAATCATACGTTCGGAATACTTGAGCGATAAAAGTCGTGTTTAACGGTGTAATGAAACTAACTCGCTCGTTTAATTAGATTCAATTAAAATTCTAAAACTCTCCGGCTTTCTATTTTCAGCTACCCTCCAGATAAAGTTTCGTTATCAATTAAACGTAAACTACGAAATAGCTTACATGTTTTTATGAAGTAGCACCGCGGGGTTATTAATTCAATTCTGCGCGAACGTATTTCTAAAATTCCGTAACATTCCCAATTAAAACTGTGGCCAACACCTACCGAGAATAACCTACCTTGTTTGCTCTTAACGTACGGTAGACACATTCTTCTTTCGCTTATTTTCGTACAAACTGAAATTACGCGCTGTTGAATGCGAAATTAACCTATTTATATCATAAACTTTACACGGACGTTTCAAAATAACTCCGTTAAGTGTTTCCTTCGGATAATCCAAAATTAGTGTATATTTAAAGCCAAATTATTCTCAATTTGATTTGGATAATTGGGATAATAATTTATTCAGGATTACCGGTAGAGTTCTGGAAAAGAAAAATTCTATTTCGCCAAAAAGTCGTGCGTCAGTTGCAAATAAATGGACTGATCGAGCTTTTCTTGGATCTTTCGGTGAGATACCGTGGTAATACAGTTATAAATGCACGAGGAACTCTGTTCTTGGTAGACCGAGACGGTCGAACGGTTTCGTTTTGCGGTCGCGCTGCGTGTTAGGTATGGTAATCCACTGCGTTCATGTGTACACACACCGAATTTCTCCTTAGCCTGGCAATGTTTGATTCGAGCAATTGTTCGTGGCACGCGAAAGTTCATAATAACTCGGCGGCCCTGTAACTTTGTAACGTCGCATGCGGTATTTGCGACAGATTCTTGGAACCTCTTTATTACGTCAAATTCTTTCGTACCCTGTCGAATCTTTACAGTTTCATGTGCTTCCAAGCAATCTATCAATCACGCTGTTCTCTTCGGCCCTGTGTGACCCGATAAGTTTACATTTACATAAATACTCTGCTTTTAAGTATTCCTTTATCAGATCTTGTGCATTTAACTCTTACGTTTACTTCTTTGATATTGTATATTTTGTAAGTCTAGAATGTTTTAAAATTAAAAATAAATTTTTTTAAGGGTACGATTGTGTATTGTTAATTAAGGAAACCTCGCAAGTTTGAAATTGTATGGTTACTGTAAAGGAACACTGATTAATGGTTATTCGATTCTTCCTCATGACTCTGAAAGATCTAATTTGTATTGGATGAGTGAATTTTTTTTATAGTATTTTATACAGTTGGACTTGAGATGGAGCAGAACTTCGTATTTGAACTGTGTATTTTGATGGCAAATTTGTATAATTTACAGTCGAATTCAGAATTTTGTACTGATTTTTAATTCCTTTTAATACAGTCTCGGCAGTTACTTTACAAATTTTGTCGTATTCTCAAATTAAATAGCTTCAGGCGATATTTGTCAATCTTAAAACCCTCTATAGCCTGAATTTTGTTTGCTTATTAGAGAAAAAACTACATGATAACTAAATAAAACTAATTTTTTAAAATATAGATACATTAGCTTACAACTTTTAAGTCACACAATCCCATAGAGGGTTAAAAGCATTCTTCAAAACTAGACTAACTCGAACCCTCGTATCAATTCACTAAAATTTATTTCAAGCAATTTCACTGATATTTATAACAAACTTCGTTGCGTTCTCGACCCAAGCACTCTTCCTTAACTTCTCACATAATCTTGAAACCTCCCTTATCATCGAATCCACTTGCCAACACCGAACTCTAATTTCCCCCGACCTGTACACACCGAAATTACTAACGCCTCTCGCGATTGGGTCAATTAGAAACACTCAGTGGTTATCTGCAGCCTGGATATTACCGTTTCAACCTAAGATTTCGATCTGCCCGATGATTCTTCCGCCGATAATCAGCATATTAGGATAATTAAAGTATCCGTCGTTGGTCCTTCCGCTCTTACGTTCGCGATACAGCGTCACGATATCCAATGGTGAATTGCTAAACTCATTAATGTTTCGCGTATCGGGCGGGAAGAGAAAGGGCGAAACTACGAAAGTGGGTCGCGTTTAGCCGTGCCGCATCGCCACCACGGAAATTCGTATGGTCTTCGTCGTCGTTCGCCATTACCAATTCCGGTGCACGGAATTATGGCACCGTACTACTTGCGTGCGACCCCCCTATCGCGACAATAGAGCCGCCGTTCTTTCATTTCGTTAATGAGTCCTCCGGGTGCACCTTCTCACGATCGTTTTCCTGCATTTTTTAAATACAAGCCAGACGAGAGTTTTATTCTCTTCTTTAGGTACACCGATTCGAATTTTCAATGCTAACTCAGAGCCAGGTTTAATAAGTAACTGAAAAAAAAGACTTGTGAAAGGAATTTACGCATAGGAATGAATAACATTCAAGTTTTATACGTTCGTTTATTGCAGGAATAAAAAGTATTTCGTCGCGTCACAGCAGCGTTAGAAATATATTTCACTGCGGTACAAAGAGTTTAAATCGTTAGTTGTTAAATACCGGCCTGTAATGCTGGCTTTTTGCGACAGAAAATTGTAACTGGCGGGAACGACGAGAGGCGAGAAAAATGGAAGAAAATCTGTCTTCCAGAAATTATTTTCCTTGTTGCGTGATCACGATCCGGATGGAATTTTAATAACCACTTCGTAGATTTCCCTGGGGAACCATTGGAAAGAGCGGTGTTCACAAAAAAAGAAAACCATTCTCTATCGCTTATTCTCTGCTTCGCGCGGTGCCGCGCCTCCATTTTGATATCCGCGATGGAAAAAGTGCGAATGAATATTCCGCCTCTGTTTGCGTCGTCGTTTTACGATAGAGACGTGTTTATTTTAACAACGCTCTCCATTGTTCCCTTAACCGTCGAGGTATTTTTTTTTTTNGATGCCTCGCGATCGGCCATATATCAAACCTAATCACTTCGAGCCACCGCGTTTCCCATTCGATACCCTGTACAAAGCCGCACAGACTCGAGGAACGCCGTTCTCGTCTGATAATTTCTTCCTGGCGCGTCGAATTAGACCACCGATCTCATCGACTTCACAAAAATAATACAGACAGCCGAACGGATCTGACGTGGTGACAATGAGGAAGAACAGTCGTCTATTGTTCTTTATCGGAGAGCACGGCCTGATGGATACGGAGAGGTGGTCGTGGCTGCTCATCCATCCTGGCCAGTGCGAGGAAATACTGTCAGCAAAAGTGACGCAGCCAGGTGAGAGGTGATAAAAGAAAATGGCGCGAAAAAGTGTGGTTTGCGCGCCGAGGAGTTCGTAGAACAGGCGAACAGGTAGTGAAAGAAACGCGGACGAAGGCGAGAAGTAGACGAGGGAACAACAGGGAAGATGGGAAGACGGGAAGATGGAGGAAAAGGTGTTGGAAGGAAGACGATGTCTCGTTCCGAGCAATAGGGCGATACGCGGAGGCGAAAGAACGAGAGGGATAAAAAACAGGGACCAAGGAAATGGCCGCAAATAATTACCAAGATCATCCATCAAGGTCTCTCCTCTTTCTCTTAATCTTCATCGTCGTTTCCAGTTTTTATTCTTCTTCTTCTATTTTTTTTTTTTTTGTCTCTTCGCTAGGAATTGTGCTCGTAACGCGATCCTTGGAACTTGTGAGTGAATAGGGGATGAAATAGTAAAAAGAATCGCTCGTTTGTTAGATCGTACCACTTTGGGTTGAGCGAACGTGTCTTCGGGTATAGCGATCGCGAATATTGTTAACAGGATGTTTTGTTTGATTCTGTTTTTCGGGAAAAGCTTAACACGTTGACTGGCACGGTGGTCATATGTGACCGCAGATTGTTTTTCCTGTAACGCCACGGTGGTCATCGGTGACCGGAGTGTTTCAAATGTTTATAATTGTAAAAGTTGAATGAACATTGACAGTTCATAAATTTTGAACATCATCGCTGATTAAATTAGATTATAAAATGTGCACTATTCGATAATGAAAAATTTTTATTAGAAGATAAAAAATGAGAGTCTAATTTTTATCAAATCTTCTATGTACCGGTGTGGCGTCCTGAGTCGTGGCGTCTCGAGCAAAACATGTGATTTCGGCGTGGCGGTCAAAGTGTTAATGATATTACTGTTAACCTTAGATTTCTGGAGATTTTATTGTAACTGATTGGTCAGTGGTTACTTTGAGCGTATATAATTTTATTCCTTTCGTGCATGTTTCGCGTGTACAATATTTTAATGAAATTATGAGCTATAAAGTTTTAAGACTGAAAGTACTGAAATAAGTATGAAGAAAGAAAAATGAAAATGGCAAGTAAAATTAAAAAGATACAATGGTGAAGAGAAACGTTAAAATTATAATATTGAAGTCTTGATTCAGTTCTGAGTTAATTGATTAAATCGGTGCCTGATTTTAATTATTCTTTTTAAATCAATATACTTCTTGGAACATTTCTCTCGATATTTAACAAGCCGTCTGCTTAAAATAACAAACGATTACGAAATCACGCATTTGAAATTTAAGTAGCAGAATAATAATACAGGAATTACAATATTTTAACCGAGCACAAATAGTACGAAATATATGTATAAAATATGAATATGTGCATATTTAATTATATATATAAATGAATAAAATTAACTTCTGTCGAAGCAACGAAGAACGATATAGCGGTTCGTTTAAATTAAAAACAAAAAAAATGAAGAACGATTTCAAATTATCACGAGTCGTGTACGAATTCAAGTTACAAATCGCATCGAATAGAATCGGACAATTCAAACAATTTTGCAATAATTATAAATCCATGTGCCGCATTGGAGAATTAATTTTGCGCCATTCGGGGTCATTCCGAAGTAATCCTGTTTATCGGCTTTGTAACCGATGATTATCGGATTTCAAGTTTAAGATAATTAGAGCTGATTACGTTTCCTCATGGAAAGCCATGGTGCCGTGCTCTCGAAATCTTGTTGCGTCTCCATGGAGGCCACGGCATGTAAATGCTGCTTAAATGGACTTTGTGTGTTGTCTGCGAAGTGGCAAACGAGGATAATTTATGCGCCTTCTAACCACGTTTCTGTCAGCTGATTTGACGCAACACAAACTGTCCGATGGTATGACAAAGTTATCGAAAAATCCTTGACACTCTGACGAAGATGTTAAATATTCAGCTGATACGAATTACGCAAAACTACATTTTTAACAAAAAAATCACGGAAAATTGCTTCTGAGATGCCATAGTCAATTTGTAAAATGTAAAAAATTATGAATCGGTCATTTTGATCACTTTGCTAGTTCTAGCGTTAAAAGGCAGCGTTGTTTTATAAAATTTTATAAAATTTTTATGAGAAATACCATTGCTACCATTTTGGTAGTTTCAGTGCCGATAGAAAATATTTTTCTTCGTCGGACTATGCGTAACCGACAAACACTTTGAACATTAAATCTACACAATTGAAAAGTTTTTCGATACGAAGATAAAAGTTGGGGCCAGTTGAAATTGTTCGGATGGAGACGAACGTAAGTACGTTGTTTGGCTGATATTTTATTGATAGGGGTGTCCTATGTATGTTTCGAATCGTTTGACTGTGCACGCGGCTCGGTAGATCGATAGCACATGCCCTCGTGAATATTTCAATCGATCGGTGTTATATCGGTTCGTTCTGTACGCCACGTTCCCTGGTTACTTTGTTCCCTTCGTTGGAAGCGCTGAACTTTACGATACGACGTGCATAACGGCGCGTTCAATGATCTACATGCTTAACGTCTGACCGTGAATCTTTAATTCGACCCATCATGTGATGTTTGTTTGACGGACCAAATATCGGAAAATTGATCCGTTAAGCAGTTTCGTTCAAACTCGAATGAGATGTCTGATCTTCCCGAGCGACGTGTTAAATCTTTCAGTCGTAGATTATTTAACAGCCGCGAATATTTGTCTGTGATTTTTGCGCATGTTACGCGACAAGTAAATGGTTTCTGCGTGTATTTTAATATTTTGGAAACGTTGAAAGATTTTTATTAAATGCGATAGGATTTATTTTCAATTGTTACGCGCTTTTCAGAAATAGTTACAGAAATGATGTCACTTTTTTATTCACTGTGTTTATGTGTTAGAGAAAATGTCAACAACTTGCTTTTTTTTTTTTTTTACTGATAATTTTATATTTTAAACAGTACAGTCGGAAGCAATCAAATATTTTACAGTATCTAGAAATAGATGTGTGAATTTTTAGTCGGAGAGTATACGAGGGTTGACACTTTTAAGATTCGTAAGATCCAAAATTGTGTTGTTATAAAAGATTCTGTTTAGTTAATTGTAAAGTCACAACTGTGTGAATGTTCATCTATAATATTTGTAAGATGATATCAACGAAGTTTAAGTTCCTCGAAAATTTTTAATTAATCAGGAAATAATAAACACGAGTTTATAGATACGGAAGTTCTTACGCTTACGAGAACTAATTTATTTAAAGCTTCAATGTTAATCATTGCGGGTAAGAAATATTTATAATTCAAAGGTAGCAGAAGCATGCTAGAATACTTTAACAGAAACTCCTCGGAAATTACAAAAATACATAGAACTCTGGAATTTAATTTAAAAAATTTTGTCCATCGTGCTGTCTCTTAATTTTACATCTAACACGGAATATTTAAATTATACAAATCTCCTTTTAATTTAAAATAAAAAACAAAAAATTTTTCTCGCTAATGCTCGACCATCCAAAACAAATGTAAACATTCAAGATTACTTGCCTTGAAATTTACCAAGATACCACTAAAGCCATCGAAACTGGCGCAATTCACAAAACCGAAGTCCCAAAACGTAATTATTTCCGTACACGTTCATTCTCTTGATATTCTCATCGGCGGGACAATAATTCCATCTGTGTTCTCCACGCTGCAGTTTCAGCAGCAAGGCTTAATTAAGGGATTGTATTTCAACCTATCCACCCCTCGTGTTCTTCAAGCCTGCTCGCCTGGTTCTGGGCTCGGTCGGACCCGTCCGGCTGGCTGCGAAGCTCGATACCAACGTTGTCTTATTTTCAATTAACTTCTTCTGCCACCACGATTGCCACCGGCTGGTTACATGCCAGAGAATCAAGCAACTGGAACTGGTCGGCTCTGTAGGAGACCACCTTCGTCACCCTCGATGTACAGCCGGTTTGAGTTAATCTGCGCGATTAGAGACGGCTTGTTACGATGAAAAAGAGAAACATTTGTATTCGAATGGAGAAAAAGTGAATTTTTTAATCGCGAATTTATTAGGTTTCCTGGAATGTTGGTTTTGAATTTTAAGTAAATATTCTGGTATAGTTATGGTATTATTCTGGTATAGTTATGTTATTGTTGTGGTATTATTCTGGTATAATTATGGTATTATTATGGTATTATTCTGGTATTGTTATGGTATTATTCTGGTATTATTCTGGTATTATTCTGGTATTATTCTGGTATTATTTGTTTATTTAATAAGGTATGCACTATTATTTTCTATAATTCGATTTGCTTTTATAAAAGGTTTCTGATTTTTTGGTGATAAATTCATTGAAATAGTTTTCTTTTACATCTTCTGAAGAATTATAGTTAGTAGAGATTGGGGTAAATAGTCCTTGGGAGCAGAAATATCTGACGAATGATGTTTGTTAAACTATATATCATATTTTCATAAAAGATTGCTGATTTTTTAGAGATCAATTCATTAAAAAAGTTTTCTTTTACGTCTTCTGAAGAATTATAGTTAGTAGAAATTGGAATAAATAGTTGTTTGGAGCAGAAATATTTGACGAATAATGTTAAATTATATATCATGTTTCCATAAAAAAATTTCTGATTTTTTGGAGATAAATTCATTGAAATATTTTTCCTTTACGTCTTCTGAAAAATTATAGTTAGTAGAAATTGGGATAAATAATACTTGGGAGCAGAAATATCTGACGAATAGAATTCGTTGGATCATGTATAAAAGAAGTTGATATAGAAAATTAAATTAAATGACTCCAATTATTATTCGTGTTATAATTTATTAAAGCAAGGTTCGAGGAACCCCTAGAAAATTTTAAAGAGATGCTTATTTACTAATAAGATTTGATCGACATTCTTAGTATTAATATACATATCAAAAAGATTGAAATCCTTTTACCAAATGAAATAGACAATTTTTGTACTCAAGTAGAAAATAATTAGAGTAAGTCAGATTCCATTTTACCAATTAAGGGTTAAGTAATTTATATCACGTTATTAGAATTCCTACAGCGTCTGTTTTTAATAACCTGAAAAAATTAATTTTCCTCTAATGAACCCGTTATTTGTTGTGTTACGAAATGAATTAGTGCGAAGAACTAATCAAATATTTAACGTCCAATAATGTACCATTGGGGATCAAAGCTTTTAGTTAAAATGATTTTAGCTTTCAAAGAATATACTTCATAGTACGACTTCAGCCCTTTGACAAATACAGTACGGTTCAATTTAATCGAGTTCCAATTCCATTTACGTTACAACTTCCTGACAATTTCATGTTCTTGAGAGAGGACGGCATTCTCTTTTTCTCTGTCATACCGAACGTAACAGGATTTCGTTTTGTGGTTTTTCCGACTGTACCTTCTGCTCACTGTGGACAATAATTTTTGGTCAATTTAATCACAGTGATATTAAATAAAAATTCACATTTTCAAAGAAAAAAAAAAATTCTGAATACCTCAAACCTAAATTAAGATTCGACGTTTCTTAAGTATTCTGACCGTTAAAGATAACGAATGTTAATTGTAAATTTCTTTTCTTTAATTAGAAAACATAAAAATAATGTTCACAGAGATTTTTACTTGAGCAGCAAAAAGAAAATTAGAGGGGCACGTTTCAAAGTCAGAAAGCAAAAAAGGTTCTTTATTTTCTTTTTAAAATGACATAAAAATGTGAATAAGCCATTGAATCTCTTTTCTTCTTCAATGCAGCTAATTAGTGGTGATTGGCGAAAATGTGACATAAAAGATGAGGAAGTCTAGCGTACTCGTCGCGATTTGTAATAGCGAAATGGATTTAATAATAATCCCTTTTGACGAACAGAAATTAATTTAAGTCTCATCTACAAAATTTCCGCATAATATTCGAAATTCGAAAATTCGTAGACGAAATTAATGAAAGATATTTATGTCTAAAAAAATTGGAGCTTCTACTTGAACTCGTGAATATGAAATTCCTACGATGATACAAAAATTTGTTTGAAAATTGAAATTATTACGAACACAAAATAATCATTTCTCTATTTAAAATAATACACAATCGGTCGAAGTTTGAAATAATTTTCCACTTTGTTATTAATTCGAAATTAATATTACAGCTATTAATAACAGTTCCCTCCGTTTTGAAAGATTTTTCAAAATTATTACAAGCACAAAATATTCATTTCTCTATTTAAAATAATACACCATCGGTCAAAGTTTGAAATAATTTTCCACTTTGTTATTAATTCGAAATTAATATTACAGGTATTAATAACAGTTCCCTGCGTTTTGAAAGATTTTTCAAAATTATTACAAACACAAAATATTAATTTCTCTATTTAAAATAATACACCATCGGTCGAAGTTTGAAATACTTTTCCACTTTGTTATTAATTCGAAATTAATATTACAGGTATTAATAACAGTTCCCTGCGTTTTGAAAGATTTTTCAAAATTATTACAAGCACAAAATATTCATTTCTCTATTTAAAATAATACACCATCGGTCGAAGTTCGAAATAATTTTCCACTTTGTTATTAATTCGAAATAAATATTACAAGTATTAATAACAGTTCCCTGCATTTTCAAATATTTTTCAACACTTTTCCGAGGCAATTAGATCCCAATTAGATCCCTGTTTTTCTCTTTAATTCCTGCGATAGATTTTTCACCGAGAATCTTTTTCTCGAGTACAAAAATCTTTATTTTCTTTTCCCTTTTTAATTCGTCCGACAGAATTTTCTCCGAAAAGTTTTCCAGGGTAACAAGATTCTAAATTCCTTTCTCTATTTTAAATTTTTGCCATAGAAATGCACAGCGATTCAAAACTTTTGACCTGCGATACGCATCAATGTATTGCATCGTCACGGTTAAATTTTGCATCAGAAACGAATCCATTTGAGAGATTGAACATGAACCAAAGCTCGCAACGAATGAAAGCTAGGTTTATCGTAATAAACTAACGTCAGTTAGTAGAACAACAAAAATCGAGGAGCGGCGCATTTCCAGTTTAAATAGGTGAAACGTTAATTCCCTTCAACATTCCAGATTTAATGTAGGTCGTGTATTTATCGAGCCGTTGTTAAATGCCACAGGGAAACGGGTCAGGAATGGATAAAAATCGGGGAAAAAAAAAACGTTTACCCTCTAAATTGAAGTCTTTATGTTAATCACCGCGAATCAGAGATTATTTCTATCTATATCGAACGAGTAACGGTTGCTTCAAATGTGTCTATTTGCGCGGACATTAACCTTGTTTGAATTTTTAACGCGACGAAAAGACAATGGTTGGCTTTTTTTTTTTTTTTT
>SMSQ01026209.1:156643-192486 GCA_019453375.1 Ctenoplectra terminalis
TTTTTTTTTTTTTTTTAAATATTCAGTACATTATTATACCGTCCAATTTATCAACTTGTTTTTTCTCATTACGCCGATTAAACGAACGTACGATGAAGAGTCAATATTGGTTTATTGTTTTTTCCTTCTGATATCGGACATTCTACCTTAATCGCTTTTCAGTTTTTGTTGTTTTTGTTGAGGATGTAAAAGCATCGGTTTTGTCGGTCCCACTATTTGCCAATAAAAGATCCTGTATTTTTCCGGTCGGATTTAATGCAAACGAATCGATGTACTAATCGGATTTTTCAAACCATGTTTGAGTATAACGGAATTGGTAAATGTAGTGCGTTTGTTTTTTACGGAGAGGATGAAAAGATAAAAAGTGATTATTAAAAAAGTCCATTGTCAAAGTTATGATTGATTCGATGATATTTACTTCCGTAGCTGTGATAACATTTTAGGAATTTAATTGTATGGAATACGATGAGAATAGATGCAGAGGGAATTTTCTTTATTGTTTTTTGTTCGTGATTTGATGTTGGTAAAAGAATAGATTTCTTGTTGCTGTTCGAAAATTATTTAGAAATTCTGTTGCATTTGTCGAATAACTATCGTGATTTTACTTCAGTATTCTAATATTATAATTCATATATTGAAGCTATTTAAACGAGCGTGGGAATTTTTAATATTTAGTATATTACAAATTAGTTTTTATTTTAATTTAATTTTAATTTATAATATTATTATTATATATTCAATATTATTACAATAATATTATTAATTTATAATATAATATTAAATAATAAGAAATAATAATATAATATTATCTTATACAATATTATATAATAATATATTAACATATTACAAATTAATTTTAACTTAAATACTTAAATATTATTATATATCTGAATATTAAAAATTCCCACTTTTATTTAAATAGCTTCAATATAATAAACCTTAAAAATAAATACAATGTACTATATTATTATAGTTCAGTTTTCCACATTTCTTCTCTCGTTCCCAATTACTTATTAATACCAACTTAATACTTTATTTACACGTATCTATTACACCAGTTTCATCTTTCCACAAAAAACCTCTTTTCGTTACACTAATGTACTTCCATCCCTCTGCTCTTCCCTCCAATACTATCCCTCATCGATCGAGCCCCGCTGTATCTAGAACTTATACGAATATCAGCCAGCGGCAGCAACGAGAAATAGAAAAATCATTCAACGTTTCAATGGACGCAGTCCACTCAAAGGTATACGAAGAAACGAGCAGAAACGAGACGCGTTACAGTCGTGCTTCATATTTACGAAGGTTGCAAAGATGCAGCGAACAGGGGAAGCAAAATGGAACACAGCGTGAAAATCTTGTGTGAAAGGGGATATTGCGATGAAAAACGGGGTTGAAGGGGGACGCAAAAAGGTCGCGGTATAATAAAAGGAAACTCGAGGAGGAAGAATAAGGAGACGGAACGAAGGCGGGAAGAGTTTCGAAGAGAAAAATACTTATTGCTCGTTCGACCACGCTCCCCCGTAAAAACAACGCCGGGAATATTCGCTGGTGAACGTAACGCGTTTGTCAAAGTTGAAAACAACGGTGCAAGTTGGCCGTAGATAAAGTTGCGGCCGCGTAGTAACATTCAATTTATAATATGGGAACGAGACAAGCCTTTCAGGCAGAGAAACTTTTTAGAGAACCAACTTAGCGGCGATCAAATTGGGTCTGCTGAAAATTAATTTGGTGCCTTTTTTTTTTAAATCGAGCTTCTATTTGTAAAGAAAATAATAGAAGTGTTAGGTTTTTAAATATTTTTCGTCATTTTCTGTTATTTTATCGATCAGACAACTGATAAATTTCCTTTCGGTAAAATAATGGTTGTTCGGACAGGTTAGGTTCGGGTTTTTTTTTTTTTAAGGAGTCTTGATTTGTAGAAAAGTCAGAAACATATTAATCTTCAAAATATTCTTCATTGCTTTTTATTATTTTATTCTGTCGATCGGACGATTAATAAATTTTCTCTCGATAAAATAATGGTTGGGGTCAGATTCGGATTTTCTTTTAAGGAATCTTTATTCATAGAAAAGTAAGGAACGTATTAATTTTAAAAATATTCTTCATTGCTTTTTATTAATTTATTCTGTCGATCGGACGATTAATAAATTTTCTCTCGATAAAATAATGGTTGGGGTCAGATTCGGATTTTCTTTTAAGGAATCTTTATTTATAGAAAAGTAAGGAACGTATTAATTTTAAAAATATTCTTCATTGCTTTTTATTAATTTATTCTGTCGATCGGACGATTAATAAATTTTCTCTCGATAAAATAATGGTTGGGGTCAGATTCGGATTTTCTTTTAAGGAATCTTTATTTATAGAAAAGTAAGGAACGTATTAATTTTAAAAATATTCTTCATTGCTTTTTATTAATTTATTCTATCGATCGGACGATTAATAAATTTCCACTCGATAAAGTAATGATTGGGGTTAGGTTCAGATTTTTTTAAAGAAATCTTTATTTATAGAAGAGTAAGGAACGTATTAATTTAAAAAATATTCTTCGTCGCTTTTTATTATTTTACTCTGTCGATCGGACGATTTATAAATTTCCTCTCGATAAAGTAATGATTGGGGTTAGGTTCGCATTTTTTTAAAGGAATCTTTATTTATACAAAAGTAAGGAACGTACTAGTCTTCAAAATATTCTCTATTTAAATTAAACAACTGATAAATTCCACCTCGCTAAAAAAAATAGTAGCTCTAAATTAAGAGAAAGTACCACTTCAAATTTTTGGAAGCCACTTTTTGCAGGTTTTGTGCATTATACCAATTTCCTTTAATATCCTCTTCAATTAAAAAACAGAAAAAATGCAGTGCTTGATGTATTATTTTCCACACTCAATCGTGTCTTATATTCCATTTTGCAATTTAACGTTAGTCCTACAAAATGAATTAAATGACACCAAAATATACACCCTCACAATTTAGCAATCATTTACTAAAAACATACATCTACATTCCCTACAATAAAGAATAATTCATTACACAAGATATCTAAATTTTTATACCTCTATTAATTCCGTATTAACAAAAATTACATCATTTTTCAATTCAAACGGTGCCGCAGCAAAAGAATTAAACCAAAGTTACCATTAACTATAAGTAAAAAATAATTAATTAATTTACATATTTAACATGTACCTCCTTCTCTGGGAAGCGTATATAAAAGACAGAGAAGTAAAAAAAAGGAAAACAGCGTGGTAAGAAAAAACGATCGATAGTGAAAAGCACAACAACAGAACACGAACGAGGCCCTCGGAAAAAGAGGCTTTAGGTATCATTGCAGAGTACAGAACGTATGGCTCTTTCGAACTGCCCTATTGCGTTCTTCAATAAATCGAATGTATTTACCAACACACACGTGGACGCTTAAGTGTATATGACGGCGTGTATGAACCGGTGTGTACACACGCCGGCACACGGATGCCGGAAGCCCACAATGGATCGCGTTTACTCGTCGAACAACCACGGATATACCCACTTTTATCCACGGTTTATACGCGTCCCCTACGTACACCTACGTATCCACGCGGCGCAGAAATATGTACGTGCACCAAGATAGAAAAGGTTCGGCCAAATATATGTTTCCACCCCTCCGATGTTCACTCGATATTAAAGCTTTTAATATTGGGAAGCGAATTGGTACGAAGTCGGATCACTGGACTTCGGGTTCTGGTGCTTCTCGTTGCTTCAGAATGGGAAAAGATGATTCGTACGTATTTGCTATCGTTCTGTTGAAACAGATATTATGTGAATTAAAAACTTGTGTCGGAGGATATTATATCGATTGTTCTGGTGATTTAAAAAATTTTAGAATTAATAGATATGTTATATTAGTGCAAAATTTATGACATATTCTTTACGTATCTGTGTATTGCTTATTTATTCGTACAATTCTTTTTCATTTCTTTTTTTTTTTTTTTAATCAGTGATTAATATTTTTTACAAAAATTTGTGTTTAGAATAGCTCATTTGTTTGGCCGTTTAGAAAGTTTTGAAGGGATTTAACACGTTAAGCGCCACGTCGGTCTCTGTGGACCGACGCTGAAATTTTCGTTTAGGCGTCGGTGGTTTCCAAAGACTGACAGAATCAATGTAAAAAAATAATACCTTGTAATTCATTACTAGTTTTTGCTCGGTCGCGTTAAACGATGATACGACTTTGCTTTGCAAACTTTTCCAATTTTCTTCTTAAATTCTTAATTACTTTAGGACCAAATGCTTTCGAATTAGTATCACAGCGCACAGACTAACGGAAAATCGACCAAAATCGGCGTCGCGTTTAACGTATTAACGTGTTAAATGAATGGAAATCTTTCGGGATTGTATTTAGAAAATATGACTTGTGTAGGGTATCTTCCAAGTAAATTCTTTAATTATTTTTTTTGGCAATCGTTGTTTTATGAGATTTAATAATTAATGTAAAATAATTCTGTTTGATAAATTGAATCGGTCAGTTTTCTATTTTTCTTAGCCTTTTCAAATTTTTCAACAGAATCTCATATCATGATTAAGAATTCGTTCATAAATTGCATTTTTCCGTGCAAAACCATGATTTCGCGAAATAAATAATTACAGAAACATGGTTTGATTTTTCTTGGAACGATATAAATCGCGACCATTACAACGATACTTGTTATCATCACGACATCAACATGTGCTATTGTTACACCATTGCCAATTACTTTCGTTGCTTTTAGTACGGCAATTGTCGTGATAATTGCAATCGTGTTAACGAAGCGTGACAGTATAGTGTACCGCTCTGTAATTAACAGTGCACGAAAATTGTCGCGGTCAAACTATTTTCAAGTAGTACACTCGGTACAAAGTGTGGCGTACAATCGCGATCGTAAAATTGTTGCATGCATGAAATTCACTATCGTGTAAAAATTATGCAAATCTTGCACTTATGACTGAAGCACATTAAGTAGTGCTGAAATTTTATTTTTCAAAATTATAAGGTTTAACGATCATTTTTCTATAAGTGTCAATTTTATTATTAGGTCATTGTTTCATTTTAAAATATTTCTATTTTTTAAATATTTCGTAAATTATTTAATACATATACGGATCGATCAAGCGTAACTTAAATAGAAATGAAAATTAAATTTTGATTTAACATTGGAAAATCAAACTTTTAAATAAAATCTTCAATGTTATTAATATTATTACAATGGTATAAAATCTCTAAGGTGGCATAAAATGTTTAAATAATTTTATTTGTAATTATCTGTTACAAATACGTTCTGTTTCTATTTTTACCACATTTACCAAACGCCACAGAAATTAGTTAATAATTATATAAAATGATTAATCTCAATAATAATTAACAAGACTTATATTTAGTAGTTTAAAAATTGTAAAATTTAAAAACCCTTTTCTATAAAATTTACATTATTTAAGCGATAGGTACAGGAGCGTCAGGTAAAGTAACTGTACCTAATTTTAAAAGCTCGCCAAGACTAAAGAAATTGTATCTTTTAAATGAAATCAACGTTAAAACACGAAAAAATTAATAAGATATTCATATGTAAATAGTTACACGTGTAAAGGTATAAATATTTAAAAAACTGGCAACAAAAATAAAAAGAAGTAAAAATCGGCGATTCGAAGAGGAGAAATAATATTTTATCTTCTTAAATTTATTATTACTTCCTTCATTTTCTACACATTAGACACGCGATTGACGTACGTGGACACAACGAAAATAATTAATACAGTATACACACATGTATATTTAATTTATACATACGTTACAAGCACAATAAACGACACAGCTGTCTTTTTTATATAAAAAATTTATAAAAAATTTATTTAACACTAGGTTTACGGGCATCTATTGGACCTTTTTGATGGGTATAATTAAAATACAGATTTCTTGTAATATTATTAATTTACTTTATCTGAAACCAACGGATTTTTAGTAGCAAAAATGTATTCGGCACATTCTACGTAAACAAATTTCATTTTCTATTTACATTTCCTGCACGCATACTTGTTAATCCTAAGCACGAAATCTGAACTACGTCAAATTGACGGATTCCGTAAATCTAGTGTTAAAAAATGATAAAAAAAATTAGCCCGGTAGATAACGCGTTGACGTAAAATAAAACTATCTCCCAGTTTCGAAGCTAGTATATATAAATATCCTTTTTAAAAAATTTCCATCGAAACATCCTATATCTGGGTCACTTTAATCGAAACACCGTGAGTTCCGCGAATAGACGTTCTCTTCTGGTTCGCAATAAATACATATTAAAGGGACATAACAGTGGAATCGTAGGGGTGTTCTCGAAGATATTACGAGTTCGTTTACGACGCGAAGTTACGGTGGAACCTTTCGCGGGCGCAATATGCATAAACGTAAGAGACTTATGCAGAGAGATCTCGTGGATACGTGGACATTAATCTGTTTTTCAGTGGATCGTAAAGATTTACGATTAAAATAAACCCGGTCGGGAATTCTGTTGGAGAATATGCCGTTGCGTTCCCGTATTTTGCGTCTACGGCTCCCTGATTGTTATCAACTGCTCGAACGCGTCCATTTGTCAGCGAAAAAAAAAAAGAAAAAAAATGAAAAAAGAGGAAAGAAAATTTACGAGCATCGTTGTTCATTTTTCTTCGCGGACAAATTTATATTTTGTCATCGCAGACCGAGGACGCTCGATCTTTATCGGCTTAATCAAATATTTAAAAAACGCTGTTCGCGACGTCGTAACAGAGAAACAATTTGTGTTTTGCACTTAACGAACCGTAGCGACGAGTGAGCATTCGATTTGCTCGTTTTCATTTCTTTTTCCCTGTCTTCTCAGCGAAGAGAATCGTACAGTTTAATCGCTCGGATTGAGAAGCGTGGACGTATGTAGAATAATATGAGTTGATTCTTGCAAAAAGTATCAAAATTAAATGTTTCTTAAACGTGGAACAATTTTTTAATTGTTCTTTATTTTTTGCGAAAAGAAGTATAGTCGCTTTAATTATAATAAAATATCAATAACACTTTTACAGGATAGCAACAATTATGATATTGCTTTGTGAAAATATTCGAACGCTGTATAAAAGAAAATATTTTCAGGTGCTTTTTTATTATCAAAACAATTTCACTTCTATTCTGTAATTTTCTTCGAACCATTGGATGCATTCCAAAGAATTCTAAATTCATTCAATAGATTTTTTATTTAACTGGAGCTAACTTCCATGTTATTTATTACAAATCAATATGTTTAATTACAAGCTACATCTGTCGCTAATGACACAGCTGTTGATGCGACATTAAAACCTAATTAAAAAGAAGAAAAAGAAGAAAAAAAAGAAAAAAATGAAAAAAAAAGGAAAGAAAAGAAAAAAATATGATTTTACGTTAACACATTTCAGCACCCAAACTTTATAATCCTCAGAACGTTATAAATTTGATTTAAAGCAGAAACTATAAAAAAATTTTGCTACATTAGAATTTATAGCGTTAGTAAATTCATAATCCACAGTACTTTCAGTAGCACGTTCCATATTGTTGGTTACTAAACAAAAATCGCATCCACAAAAGAATACAAAACCGTACGATTTTTTCAGTGCAAAACAACCACACTAAATTTGGAAGTCGCGTGTCCATGCTTTACCTGGTACTACCCGCTGATCTCGTCAATAACAGACCCACTACCCTTTCGTTCGTCTTTCTTTTCCTTTTCTTCCCGATACTCCGACCTCGCCCGAACGCTTAGAATTACAGTTATCCTCGAAAATAACTGCCTGAACCACATGTTTTCCCCACTTCGTTCCTAATTTCAGCGAAACCAGCCTCGACAAGCCTTTTTCTTTTCATTTCAACATCTCGTAATATCGCTGAAAAATGTCATTTTCCCTCACAGTCTAAAAGAAAAGCACATAAAAGAGGTATAAATATATTTGTACTGAATTGTTGGAGTATAAAACTGATAGACAATGATACAGACACGAACAGGGAGGTTTTGACCCGCATTTTGTTTTACGACCCTCCTTTCTCGGGCCCAGAGGTACCGCGCAACGAGGAGTGTTCAATTTGAATAATTCCTTGGAAACAGTTACAACCATAGACTCGCAGGTCGTCGGATAAAGACTATACACCATTTTACATAAACTGTTCAATGTTCACTTGCGTGTTTTTCCTTTATCACTGGATTACTGTGATTTCACTATTATGTGTGTTGTACGTCTGTAGGAATAGCAGTGTACGTGTACTGTATATCGAGGTGTTTTTACAGTGGTTGACTTGAAAACTAACCAAAGCTATATTTCCTCGGCTCTTTTATATTATTTTCCGGCTAAAGGCCGAACCAATTGGAAACGAGGTCCGACCTCGGTGCGACCGAATACTTGGAACCTAGGTTTTATCAGGGGTCTCTTTCTCACACACGCGCCAAGAAATTNCGGTGCGACCGAATACTTGGGACCTAGGTTTTATCAGGGGTCTCTTTCTCACACACGCGCCAAGAAATTCTCTACCCACACGTCTATTGATAATATATTTGTTAATTATTAAAATTGAATACGAATATTTGGTTTTATGGGGGGTCACTCTGTCTTACACGCGCCAAGACATTCTCTACCTATACGTCTATGGATAATACATTTGTTAATTTTAAAAATTGATTACGAATATTTGGTATTATGAGGGGTCACTCTCTCTCACACACACGCCAAGAAATTCTCTATCTACATGTCTATTGATAATATATTTGTTAATTATTAAAATTGAATACGAATATTTGGTTTTATGAGCGGTCTCTCTCTTTCTCACACACATGCCAAGATATTCTCTACCCATTCGTCTATAAACAATATATTTGATAATTATTAAAATTGAATACGAATATTTGGTTTTATGAAAGGTCTCTCTCTCTCTCTCTTACACGCCAAGCGGGTTAGTTCACGCCGCACAGAGCTCTCGTGATTTCCGTGTGTCATTCAGTAGAAGGGATTTCCATCGAAAAATCACCGTCCGGTCGGTGGTTTGGTAACTTCAATCGAATCACCTTGTACAGCGCGAAGACTATATTTTTCAGGTCGCCCGGAATCCCGCTGCGGGATCTGTGTGTTTAGACAAACAAAAACGAAGGGATGAAAAAAAAAGAGAAAAAAAGGGAGGGGAAAACAGAGAGAAAAAAGAAAGATAGAGGGAAAGAAAGAGAGAGAGAGAGAAACCTGAAAAGCGTCCTTTGATTCGGGATGCATCAGCGTGGCCGTCGAACCAGCGCGAAAAGTATTTCCATCGTTCTTTCTTTTCCGAGGTTTTTTCAGCGGGCTGCCGCGTATTTGTCGACGCCAAACGCGCGAACCAGAAGAAAAGAGAAAAAAGGTGGGGAGAAAAACGAGGAAAAAGCGAGGCGACGAAATAAAAGCAAGAGAGGGCTCGGTAATCCGCGCGTTTCCTCGTTATCCTCGCGAGAGAACGCCGCGAATTTTCGCATTAGCTCGGCGCTTCGTGTGGTAATCGCGAGAAAAGAAACGGTCTGCTACAGCCTCTCTTTTCTTTTTTGTTTTTTTGTTCTTCTCGTATTTCCCTTCTTTCAACCGAGACACGAGCACGAGTGGCCGGCGTCGCTGAAAGTAAGAGCCGTCCTCTCGTAGAAACCACCCCGGGCCGTTCGAGCGGCAAGAAAAGTAATCTGGGTTGCGCGGATTTGTTACGTAACACGCGGTGTAACGTCGAGTCGACCGAGTTTCGTGAGCGGCCACGAGAGTCTGACCGCTCGTGAAAGGCCTCTATTTCGGGAAAACGGCGGGTGCTCGTCGCGTCGCTCGAAATAATAATCCACCCCGCTAACCGCCGCCATTGCGGTGTTATCTTGGCCGAGTTTGCCTTGGTCGACTGTAGTAAATTATTTTCCTATTTAGATTCCTCGATGTTTAGCGCAGGAAAATGAAATAGATAGGAACTTACTCGGTACGATATTTGAAGGTGGAAAAGGTTTGTTAATCCTAAGAAAAGTTTGGTTAATTGAAAAGGGGTAGTTTTAGAGAAAGTGAATGGTTAGAATAGATCTGGGTGTAATTTAGATTTGTTAGAGATGTGCATGAAATATCGCTCTTGGTTTATAATTTCTTATAGTTTTTATGTTTGACAAAGCCAATTCTTCGATCTTTGGAGGGTCGTTTTTAGTCGGAGAATTATATTAAATTGTCCCGAAAGTTCCTTCCGTTATCTTCACGCAGTGGTTTCATCTGGCAACGTTTAAATAAACATTCAGCCTTATTTGTTAAACAAGAGATACAGGGAAAAATAGAGCAAATTGAATCCTGTATAAAATAATAAACTGTAAAATATAAAATATCATGCATCCGTTACTTATTAATAAAACGAAAGAAACTTTCGGGACAACCTGATACAAAGAATTATGAAGAAGGAAAATATGAATAATAAAAAATAAAATATTAATTCACGTGTGACTATGATTAAATTAAAATCGTATCTTATGAGTTACGTGCGATATTCTAAGTTGATTTCCACAGATTTCTCCATCCTCGTTTCCTTTTAATTTACTGATAAACAATATTTGATATTGCCCCCTGCAGAGTTAAGTTCGTTGCAGAAGTAACACTGCTAAGAATAAAGTATTAGACAAGGTAAAAAAGTGTTTCCTCTACAACCACCGACAGTAGTCTGCGTAATTTTCGAGGAACAAGTCTTGGAAGAAAGATGGTTCCACTTTTAAAGCCGGCTTACCACTCGTTACGTTTTTAGGTCAGGCTCGGTGCCCTCATCGGGGGACCGTTAATTTGCATCTCATAAACACAGATTTTCAAACGCGCCCCTGTACAAAGAGCGATTTAGAGCAGTTATGAATTTTCAACTTTATGCCGAGTTCATTAATATTAATATCATAGTATCATAGAAACGGCGATACCGAAGTTACCGAATTAATGAAATATCACTTTATCGAACGACAAAGAGATAGGCACGGATTTATCGGCCCGATATCGGTTAACCGTTTATTTATTTATAATCTAGTTATTATATTTTCGAGGTTCAGAGTAATTGCGTCGGTAAACGCGAGCAAAAGTTGTGCACACAAAACGTTTAAATCGATATTATTTTTTTTTTCTCTTTTTTTTTTTTCATTCAAGAGGTATAGAATTTCTAGTGACTTTTTGTGTTCACTGCGGTCGAGTTTTAACTTTTGTAGAATTTTTAAATGCAAGTTCACACATTTCGATGGAAACGCGCTGAATATTCGTAAATAGAGAGAAAGAGAAAGAGAGAGAGAGAAAACATTGAGAGAGACGAAGAGTACGAATAATATTGAAAACTGACCGGAGCTCAAAATCAGAAACGTGTTGGGAAAGGGATAAAAAAAAATTTGTAGAAACTGGTTGAAAATATTTACTGAAACTACCAAAAAGCTTATAAAACGGTTTCCAAAGATATACCTCGCCCTTTGATATTGATACATTAAGTAATGTTTCGACGAAACATACATTGTTTTTTTTTTAAATCCTGGTACAAGCCGAAAGAAGGTTACTCCTTGTGCAAAAATAAGTCGAATAGGGAATGATCAAATTTTTTCACTCGAAGCTTCGTTTTCAGGAAGATTGAAAGAAAATTGAGTTTCAATTTCACAATTTTTCTATCTCTCTGTATCTTTATTTTTGTTTACCTTTCCTGTTGTATAAAACTCTGTCGTTCTTTTTCCGTACACACCTTGGTCTATTTTTACACGGTGGATGTATATCGTGTAAAAAACCGTGAAAAATAAAGAAACCTGGACAAGAAGCTACGCTAAATACCCCGATGCCTGTAACCAGTTATAAACGTATAAATCTATGCTCTTACACCTTCACAGGTTTTAAAAACCGAAATCTTCCCAGATTACATTACCCAAAAAAATTTATTTTTATTTCTTTATGACCAATTACGAGTATCCAATTGTTGTCAAATTAATACACTTATTGAATGTGTTTTAACTCTTTGCGGCACAGGATTTCGGATAATAAAATAGACCCATGTTGCGTAGAAATTTTATTGCCTTTTAAATGGAACAAAACATAAAATGTAAAAACATAAAAAAATGTGGGACACTCAAAAAGGTGGGACACTCTTAATTCCAGCGTGCACCAAACAGATAAAGGAATTTAAAAACATCACACATAAGTTCGAAATATTGGTACAGGACACATGATTTTTATTACATTTTCTGTCAATTAATTAACGCGAGTTTTCGTAACCGCGTAAAAATATGTAAAAAGTATTAAAAAAAACTTAATCGTGTTAAAGAAGACCACGCAAAAAGAAGCATAATCACTTTCGTAAACTCTGTAATTTTTTTTATAAATAAAAACACAGACCTATATACGTTTAGCGAATTAATAAATAAATATTCTCCATTCTCTGTTCACACTTTCGCGAAAAATCAACACTCACTTTCGCTGAACTCTTCTATCCAAACCACCCCGTTCAAACACCGCGAACTATAATACCCGCGATCCCCGTATTGACACACAGAGCGTTTGTTCTCAGGGATCGCTCGTGATTACAGTGCAACCGATAAAGCGACGCAGCCTCGCCACACAGCTTTTATTTTCTTCCAGCCAAAACAGCAGCATACGTCTGTACATACAAACCGTGGCACGAGAACAAGGTACATATAGAGGCTTTTACGCACGAGACGAGCGTCTCCAGGCGGCTCGGTATTGTTCCTTGATGCGCCCTTCGAGCTCCTCTTCATCCCCTGTGTGCGTTTCTCACGCCGTAGAGATCATGCAGAGTCCCTCTAGGTTTTATAGCGACTTTGCCAATGTCGATTTGTTTGATTCTTCGCGAAAGCAGCAGTTAACCGTTCGAGTGCTACGAATCATTTCAGAAATGACGAAAAGTGTCAAACGGCGCGATCGCGTTTCTCTTATTTCAGAAACAAATAGAAATAATTAATTTAGGAAGAATTGGCAGGCTACGAACTTCGCGAGTAGCTCATGTTTAGTTTCTTTAATTAATTTTATTTCAAAAACGGAGATGGGATAATTTTAGTACTTAAGATTCTGATTTTAGAAAAATAGATATTTAAAAATTTGCATGCTGTCGTCAAGAACAGTAGTTTCGTTAAATATGGGATTAGGAATAAAACATTGAGTTTATTAAAAANATGGTTTCGTTAAATATGGGATTAGGAATAAAACATTGAGTTTATTAAAAAAAAATAATAATAAATAGAAATAAAATAAACACACGTATAGCGGGATTAGAAAATATTGTGGGATTAGGAATAAAACATTGAGTTTATTAAAAAAAAGAAATAATAAATAGAAATAAAATAAACACACGTATAGCGGGATTAGAAAATATTGTGGGATTAGGAATAAAACATTGAGCTTATTTAAAAAAAATAAATAAATAGAAATAAAATAAACACAAGTATAGCAATTAACAATTTAGTTTCCGTCTTCGCAATGTCTATCCACAACTCTATCTACAACTATCCACAACACGCTAATTTAAACAAAATCATTTTCTTCAGAGATTGAGTTTTAAATTAAATTCTGTATCTTCGTTAATTCAAACGCTTCTTTCGTTTTAAAATAAAGTAAATTAACCAAATAAATAAAGAATCGTAAACATTTATAATTTTCTTTTTTTCTTTCCATAAGAACACTAAGTTTTCACGATAGTCCTTTGAAACTTAAAAAAGTTCACGAGTGCAAACGGTTAATATGGGCTTGGTTTATGTTCTTTTTATAACTACGCTTCCTTAAAAACTACGATACTATAATATTAATATTAAACACCCCCAAACCTACCCTACTTCAACTTCTTCAAACGATCCGACAAATAATTCTACTTAGCTTCAACATTTGAGCATTCAACAAATCGAAAAATTCGAATCGTTCTGCTCGCATCGTTCTATTTAATCCGACCACAAAAAAATCTGATCGAAGAAAGTCACGAAACAAGTGATTTGCCTCGTAAAATAAACCGCACAATTTTATTATCAATAAAGTTGAAACCATTAACCGGAATTCTTTTTTCGTTCAAGAAACTTCACGAAAGTAGAAATTAGCTCTCTCTGTCTCTCTCTCTTTCTCTCTTTCTGCGCAGAGAAAGCTTTTTTTTACAACTTAGATGAGAAATCTTCACGAGCAGTCCCTTAACGATTCTGTTTATCACGATAAGATAAAACTGACGTTAACAACCCTCGAAACAACATCGGGATTAGTACCCGCCACATTTTCATGCTCCACGCGTATACGACTCTCCATTTGGAATTCAATGAACCGCTCAACTGATCCATCACCAACTGAACCTGCGGCTTGGCTCGTTCCTTCGCCGATTTTATTACCGACCGCCTTTCAGGAAATTCACCTTGCAGCCGGTGGAATAAATTGTAACAGATTTGTTGCGTCGCGAGTCGAGGGCCAGGAAATAAGCAGGGAACGTTTTACACATTCGATTGTGCCGAGGAAATGTACGTAATATTGTGTTGGATGCCAGTTTGTCAGGACACGATCCATTTAATCTTTTATTCGGAAAATTCCAGCGCGTCCAGAATAGTCATCTTCTTAAAAATAAAACCGTCGATTAAGGTATACCTATTTGTACCAAGGAAATTAAAATAATAAATATTTGAGAAAATGCACGATACGTTAGAAATAAATTTTTAATCACATATTTTGTAGAAAATAATGGAAAATGTTTTAAAATGCACCGTTAGAAATTTATAAAATTTCTGTGAGAAATTATGAACCGGTAATTAACCTTTTGGCTTACGAGTTTTTCAAACATCGTACATATTAGCAATAGCTATTTACCGCTTTGACACTCTATCAAACACAAAGTATTAAAATACTACACGTATTTTGTATTTGCTAATTTTCAATCTTGTAAATTTCAGTTACAATTAAAGTTAATTTTTACAATTGAACTTTATCATAAGTATTGTGTGTTTTTATTGTATTTTAACCAGAATCGGCGCCACGAGTGTAATTCGTGGTTATACGGCAAAGGGTTAAATAAACGGTGTCTATTATATTGTTTAAGCTTGAGACTTAATTGTATTAATTATAGTGGTTGAATACTAGTGCGACCTATTTTATTATTCAAGTGTACGCTGTCACCTAGAAAATATGTTCTGTAAACATGTTTATATAAACAAGAGTTTTCCTATAAGCAAGCAGCGCTATAAAAATCGCAGTTATGCTAGTTACGTGTCGCAAGAAAAGGCATAAATTGAAATTAATTCATACATAAAATATAGAAACAATTAAATTTATTTGTGACTTAATGTAAATGAAATTTTATAAAATTTATAAAGTATAAAAAGAATGTTTCTCGTATCGCACTGATAGAACCACACATAATTCTATAACGAATAAAAATATAAATTTCCAAATGTTTCAATTAATATGAGATACATACGAAACATTCGGTATTAAAAATTTAGTAAAATATATTCTGATAATACTTCCGAGTAAATATGTAGAGAGAAAAAAGGCGCATACAGCTTGTTCGGGTCTTGTATCGTGATAAAAGATTTTCCTTACAATAGAAAACAGGAAGCATCAAAAGGTTCCAAAGTCAACTGTGGAATAGATCGTGCGATACGCCATGTGAAGAACAAAGATAACAATATACGTGTCTGTTATATAAGGGAAATAATAAAACGGTCGAGGTAAGGTAAAAGAGAATAAAACGCATAACAAATGTTACGAAACGCACTCTTGGGATAGTGAGAAAAATCTTTCTCGAAGGAAAAATCGTAGCCAAGGAAAATTGTATTGGTCGCGAAACGAAATGGATATAGAAACGAAAAGGTTGCAAGGAACATCGTTTACGTAGCAATTTCAACGTATCGATGTTAGAAGCAACGAACAGTTCCGTACGAAGGCAAACCGATTCGCACTTTTCAACGGTCAACATTCTAAGTCATAAATAAATCATGTTATTGAAAAGTATAGCTATTACCCAACATCTTCGCCGTAATCCTTGAAAACCGAAGACGGATCATCCGATTCCGAATATTATTGAACACATCGTGAATGTCAATATTATTGTACGTATTGCATATATCGCAAGCGTCTAATTCTTTTATCCTTTTTATCTTTTTAAACAAATGTATATCCATCTCTACCAAAGAATTGAAAATAGTAGATATTTGAAAAAGAAATATAGGATGTTCACATTCGTTACAGAAAATCGCAAGAAATTCTCAAAAATACAGCACTGTAAATTTATACAATCTAATAAAATTAAAGAAAACTATATAGCAGATATTTTGGTAATTACGGTAACTCTAGTGTTAATTTGTTAACTGTGAAATCATCGCGAATTACAGATACCTTGAACGTAATAATTAATCTCCCTGAATCGTTACAATCCTACTAGAAACTAATTAAATCACACTTACTTTCGTGAGAATTAAAATCCACCAAAATTAGCTCTCCTTTATGAATTTTTATTTCTGTCCATCGAGAAGCTTCCGATAAAGAAATAACACTGTTAACGTATCTAAAAAAACACATTAACCCTCTACAGCCCGAATTTTGTCCGCTTATCAGAGGAAGAATTACGATTGCTTACAGTTTTTCACTCAGATTCGAAAATTTTTAATACAACAGCGATAACTAGATAAAACAAATTTTTTAAAATATAGATACATTAGTTTCTAACTTTTAAGTCACACAAAGCCATAGGGTTAAAAAAAAAAGGAAACTAATTACAAAAGAACACCAAAATGTATATATCTATAAACGAATTATTTTAACCTCTCTCCGATTTTTCCAAAGCGTTCACCGTCCCAGGTTTAATGCTCTCTCGAAAATTTCAACCATGCATCGCGATGCTTAACAATACCACCGATCCCCAAAGAAAAGCTAGCAGATCGGAATTTACACAGCGAATACGCCACTCTGAATTCTATCGGAGCAAACATTAGAGAAAAGCGGTGCATCGTCGAACAAACGGGGACGATATTAGTCGAGCAGGCTCTATCGTTCGTGTATTCAATTCGAGGCGTTATCGCCAGGGCATTCTCGAGCAGTCGAAAACCATTCGCTTAAATTTTTGCCAGAACTCCGAGCTTTCGATGCACCGTGGCTCCGGGCCGTATTATGCGGTTGCACGGAGCTGGCCGTTCGATTTATCAGGTATCCGTGGCCCGATAAGAAATGAAATATGCGAGCGCGCCATCCTTACGAACAGCTCCGGTAACAACGTTTAATCTGACCACTATACCTCGACCTACATTCTGCCGCAGACATTAAGCGATTCCATCGACCGTATAAATTCCCGCCGGACGCTGGGAAAAATATATTTTAAAAGGGGATGCTGCAACCCTTTTATTCTCCGCTCCGCCCCGGTTTCGGTGTACCCGTTATCTGCGAAGATTCGCCGCACACCTGTTGCCATCGAAGCTTTCGTAATGATCGTTCTGGTCACAACTCGATTTTACATTGTTTCGTGAATCGCTCCTTTTCTTTTCGTTGATTCGCTTTTTGGAGTGCGTTTTGAATACGCTCGGAAGGTTTTTGTTAATTGTACAGGGTAGGTCATTTGTGATCGCGAGTCGTTTAAATGGTTTTGTCAGTTTGTTTGTGTTGTTAATATACTGAAGATTAAAGAGGAATATAGTTTAAAAAATTTATTATTATTATATAACTGAAGGAAATTGGAATAGTAGGTAATGGAAAATTGTACTTGTTTTACTGTTAGGCAACTTACAAAGTTATTTGTGATTGTGAGTGGTTGTTTAACTGGTTTAGTCATTTTGTTTGTGTTCTTAATATATTGAAGATTAAAGAGGAATATAGCTAAACAAATTAATTATTATTATATAACTCAAGGAAATTGGAATAGTAGGTAATTGAAAATTGGAGTACTTGTTTTACTGTTAGGCAAATTACAAAGTTATTTAGGATTGTGAGTGGCTATTCGTGTTCTTAATACACAGAAGATTAAAGAGGAATATAATTAAAAAAATTAATTATTACTATATAATTGAAGGAAATTATAATAGTACTTAATGGACATTTCGAGCATACTTATTCTGTTGCGAGATTAGAAAGCAAATACAATTCCTTGAAACTATATTAAAAGAAAGAAAGGTATATAATATTCTAACAATAAATTTATTATGCTAACTCATCGTTTTAGTATTTATAAAAAAGAAACGATGTTTCAAGGACCTATAATTCTTTTCATAGCCATTGTATAAATTAAAAATGATTAAAGAAGTAAATAATATTTCGTCATAATTACAGATCCTACATTTGTATGATTTATCACAGAAATTCTTTTTAATACAAGTTAATACGATACTTGGTACAAATAATGATTTTCACAGATCAAAGTTACGTTTACCGGAACTAATTTTTATGTAATAAACGTCGAACGAACAAAACAGCTTTTAAAAGTGCTGAAAAATCCGTATATCAAAGTTTTAAGCGTTTTACGACTGCGAGACGATGACTGTTTGAAATCTTCTTCACCAGATCTTAGATCGTGTAAATCGAACTGTAAATTCTTGGCGCGAGCGTCATAATCCAGGCTGGGAAACGGGAATCTTCGTCGCTTCCCCGTTTTATAGTTTCCAATCTTCGGGGCTGTACAAACACAGCAAAGCGCTTGATGGAGTCCAGCGAAGGCGTTGCGAAATTATGGTTCCTTGGAACAATATTTTTCGGTTGACTTTCGCTGTGAAATTTGATTTCTGAAATTTCTGAAATACGATCCACGAGTTTAAAATATAACTAATTTACAAATGTGCAGTATTATTCAAACTTATATTTACAACGAAACAGTAAATACATTTTTCTTTAGAATAAAATTAAAATTAGCTAAAAAAAAAGAAAAAAAAGGTATGCTTGTATAATATTAGATCTATTTTGTGCGATTTCGTTTTTCTTCTATTCTAGTTCATAAATCTTCCGTTTATTTTGTTTGTTAACCCTAGATTTAAAGATCTCGATTGAATCATTTTAATGACTATATTGAAACACAGTCTTTTAAAAAATAATATTAGTAAATTTTATTTCTTTTTTAATAGATTATTAGAGGTATTTAGCACATTTTTATATATAAATTTCATTTTGAGCGTACATTTTCTGTAAATCTAGTGTCAATAGAAATTATTTTCTCACGTACTCCATTATTTTTATTCTCTCCAAAATATGTATGCGTTCCCAAAATTACAGAACAATTTTTACAACCATTTTCCTAGAAAATAAACTTCTAAATCTCTTTCCAAAGCAGATATTCTTGAGAATATTGTAAAAAAAAATAGAACATCGATAAAAAAAATATTTCACCCATCATAATTTAATTTTTTTCGTATTACGTGCATTCTGTACAATTTTACATCTTTAAATTTCCTATAAATGAATAAAAACCCACAGCCCAGTTATAACATATTTTCATTAAGTTTTTAACTTTAGATTAAACCTTTCTCGGTTTAACTACCAGTCATCCTACATTTTCTTGCTCGTCGTTCAGAGGAAACGCTTACTTTCTAGACGTACACGAAACTCGAATTTTTCGACCAAGAGAACGGTTTCAAAACGTTTTTACTGCGAGCAGATTGCGCGCCTCGACTCTCGTGACATGCCAGCGAGTTTTCGTTAATTTAGGACAAATTGATCTGTCCTTTCCGGTACGTACGTTTAAATTGGAAAGCAATGGGGAGACAGCGATGGTTAAAATGCTCTGTAGTTTTCATTTAGCTCTTACGGATGGCATAGCAGACGGATTAAACTATGCGACAGTTATTCGGGGACTTTAGATTGTTTCTGCTGTTTCAAATGCAAATTTGGAGCGCTTAGAAAGTTTCAGTGATAAGGGTTTAATTGGTTCTGACGATTGCTTGCGTATTTTTTTTTTTTTTGTTCACCAAAGCGATGGTAGGGGCTTGAGCACAGTTGGAATGATAACGTAGATGTGTAATTGGGTTGAAAATTGTTTGAAACAGATCGCTGTAGGGACGAAAAGATTCTGTGGCTTCGAAGGGTTTGTTGTTTTATTTTGAACAAATCTTACAAGCTATTTTTTACTATAATCAATTATTAATTTTTCTTTTTGGTTCTTAGTGAACACTAGGAATAAAAATTTCTATTGTATTTCTGTAATTTTACTGTTAATTTCACAGTATTTTTTGGTTCCATTGAATTCCTTTTCTGATATTTCATCTTTCCTACATTAGATTATAAAATTATATTTTTCACACAAACAGAGTCTTACTGTGTTCACAGAAACTTACGCTAATTATACAATTAGCAAATTGTTATACAACAATTATGATCATGTATCTTTTCTACAAATATACCAGAAAATTCATTAATTTCCAAATATTTACAGGATAAAGTAAAAGAAATTTGATTTCAATAAAATTGCAAATAAAAAATTGTACAAATCAAAAGCCACTGTTAACTCACACGTAGCCAAATACAATAAAAGAATGAATTAATCTACCTTCTTAAAATCTGAAACCATCGTGAATTCATCAATCCATTTACCCTAAAATTATAAACAAATGTGTGCAACAATACACAAAATCCTCTTTTCAATTTCGAGCAGTCGTCAAAGTAATGGTTACACCTCGCAAAACTCGTACACGAAATATCACACCTCTCCGTAAAAGTCGTTTACATTTTAAATCACCCAAGGTGCGTACTAATTTTCCTTCTAAATCGTGGCAATTTAAAATTCTTTAATAAAAAGCCGACGCCTTCGATCGCTCGGAAGCTCGCAAGCTCGATCGCTGCACCGGCAAATCTGCCGGCCGATACGAACGGGATTATAAGTGCTTCGGGTTTACAAGGGCGGAAATGAAATCGGAAAATGAGCTGGTAACGATTCCGGTGCGGCGCACAGCAGAGGGGAGAGGTTTAGACGACATCAACGTCGACATCGAGAGTGGTTATTAAATACCGTGGCCATAAATTGCCGAGCAATTCGCTCTGCCACCCTTCGTCGCCTCTCCATCGGCGAAACTTAGTCAATTTCCAGGAGCGTAAACGTTTGCACGCGCCGCCGACAGGTATTTACGCGCGAACGTATAAATTCCGCGAACACATACTTAGGATCGAGCTTCAATTCCTAGACTACAGATGCGTCCAAAGTGCTCTCGCCTGTTTTCAGCCCCTTTCTTACGGTCGTGCGTGCATCGATCGATCGTTCATTGCCGCTCGACACGCGAACGAGACGACGAGCATTCGAGGCTTTCCGATTGTTCGAGCTATTTCTCTTTTTTTTCTTCCTGTTTTTATTTTTGGGTGATCGTGGTGAATCTTGGAAACTGAATTATTAGGTTGCTGCAAGCTTTCTGTCTGTTACAAAACGTACCGAATGATTTGATTTTTTAAAGCGCATTAACACTGGAATTATCGACGAATGAAGCGTACTTATTTCTACCGAAAAAATCATAATGAAAGGTATATAAAAAAATACGGAATGGGAGGGAAACAAAGCTTTGTCTACACTTTTAACAGAAAATCACGGAAAATTGCCCCTGAGATGAGATAATAAATTTATAAAATTGCTGTGAAAAATTACGAAAGGGTCGTTTTGACCACTTTGGTAGTTCCAGTGTTAAGGTTCTTTTAAATCGTGCATTTTTTTATATCGTTTGTAGCAGTTTTTCATCCGCTCGTTTGATCTCTTTTTTGTATCCGTTCTTTGAATCTATATTTTTTAATTCTTAAACACTCTTTGTGATTGTATTATGAACCTGCTGGTAGTTCGTATATTTTGTAAGAAAATAAATTGAGCTACACTGTGATTTGATATCAGCGACGCTTTATTTAGTATCACAATAGAGTACATTTTCATTATTATTCTCAGTCCTTTGTGTCGTAAATGTACGAGTAATATACTCTAAGTCTCTCAAACTAATTTTCCAGTGTGTCGTATTTAACTTTCACCAATTACAAGTTTCGAAACTTAAAATACGAATTATCATTACTGTTCTTTAAAATGTTTTACCTTCGAGAGTACGAGATTCGTGAATACAGTTGCAGTATATTTTCTTGAACTAAAAAAAACATAAGTTGTATCCAAAAATAAGCATGGTGAATTTTTCTTTATGCGCCCACGATATATCGGACGATCATAGTACTCGCGACACAGAGAGATCACCTCGCGACTATGACTACAGTCACTTGTGGTAGCGAAAGGTTTAAGAAAGTTTCGGTCGTGCCTCCAGGCGGACACCTCGCACGATTACCCCTTTGAGGCAACTTCTGTCGAAGCAGAACGTTTAATCAAGTTGACAACTTTCGTAATCACGCTCGTAATACGGTCGGGTCGAGCGCAGGCCGAAGTTGAACGAGCCTGCCGGCTCGGATTCACTGAATAACGATGCGACGATTTGCGAAAAAGCGTGTGTAATTAGAAATTTAGTCCTAGAGAGGAACAGATTCAGACGGGAACTGAATTTCCTTTCGGACAGGAAGACCTGTGTAGAGCTGTATCCGTGCAACGTAGCCTGATTGAAATGTTAATTCGCAGAGATGATTCTGAACGTTAGGTTCGAGTGTCCCTGGATTGTGTAACGAGATGGAAATATCATGCAGGGGATGATTGTAACGTTGGAGGATTAGTAACTTGGAAACGTGCTTTTTCTTCTTCTTCTATGGTGCAAATGAAACTCTGATTGGATTTAAAAAGCGTAGATAGAATTTCTTGCTCGAAAAGTGAAATCTTGAACGTTACGATTGTACGCGATGCAGAAATTATTATTGCGGTATGTAAATTTATATTGGTGTCGTTAAACATGGTTTTGATAACTTTGAAAGGGGAAATTGGATGATATAGAGTTGTGGTTCGATTTAAAAATGTGTAAAATTAGTTTCTCGCGTTCTTCAACGTGTGATGGGATTAGTAGAATGAATGAGGCTGCATTTAATTAGTGATAAATTTAAATTGAAACTCTCGTTTGAGGATAGTCTAGAAAATAAGAGAATTAAACATTCACACAGTAAATATTTTTATCATTTTGAATGGGAAAACTGGGTGATATAGAGATGCGGTTCGATTTAAAAATGAGTAAAATTAGTTTCTCGCGTTCTTCAATGTGTGATGGGATTATTGTAATAAACGAGATTGCATTTAATTAGTGATAAATTTAAATTGAAACTCCCGTTTGAGGATAGTCTAGAAAATAAGAGAATTCGCGTCTTACTTGAGCTCGTGGAAAGAATAAAAAATAATTAACAAATTAGTATAACATTTGCACAGCAAATATTTTTATCATTTTGAATGGGAAAACTGGGTGAATTAAAATTCTTGTTGAACGTAAAATTCTATAAAAATTGTTTGAACGACTGAAAGATTAATTTTTTTATTTTATGACTCTTCGTGATTTTGCGATTATCGCAATTTTGTAACTCCGTGATTTTTGTATACGAAATGCTTATTTATTCGTCATCAGTTAAGATTAAGAGTAATTAAATGTTTTAATTTTAACACGCACACATTGACCCATGTCTGTTGGCGCAATCACACGTGAGTTATACTGGCCTGATAGCGAAAAAAAAAAGGAAGTAACAATTGTTCGATGTATTCTGTACGTTTCGATTACGTCCATTCGCGAGATTGTACGAGCTATTCGATCGTGAACTGTAATGAGGCTGCACTTAATTAGTCGGAGCTAAAGAAGAAATTATATCACACTACATTCATCACGGAATTGCTCGCGCTGTTGATAAATGAGCGAAATAGTTTTGAAGCACTTGATTGTTGGATGGCATTTCCATTAACAATGGGGTAACTAATTATCACTCTGAAATTGAAATACCAAAGGGCCGGGTAATTAAATAAATACTTGTTTAGAGCTTTTTAATAGTTCGATTCGTTACGTGAAACCTGATTTCATTTTATCCGAAATATATAATCGAAAGCAGTATTCTAAATTAAATTACTTTTCAGGTACAATATTAAAACTTTTAGTTTGTTTCTCATTGTTTCTGGTGCTCTCTGAATTTGTAAACCCTCTTCAAAAATTTTGGTAAATTATAAAGCTCTTTAAAAAGACCACTTGTTTTCTATCGAGTTTAGAACAGATTTTACTAACATCAGGTTTAATTCGATACGATTTACGTTAATTCTCTTGGAATCAATACGCACTGACACAAATGTGACAGTGGTTCTATGTAAAATGGCCTATATCTTTACACCTAATATAAATATAAATAACAATAAAAAAATTAAAATACACAGAAGAATGTGAATTTAAATAATAACAAAGTTAAAAATACGAAAGAATTAAAAATATTTAAGTCAGCCTTCCTTAATAAAATTCAACATTATAAACACTCATTCTTTAAACCTAAGCCATCCATGCAAAAAAAAGTAGTTTAATAAATTACAAGAAGAGTAAACATAATCTCTAAACGAGAAATTAAAATGACTAATTAAAAGCAAACCTGGTTTTAAAGTTCACCATAAAATACGTATAATTTATATTTCAGTAGGTTTATATTTTTACAGACGATTCCCCGATAGTACTCGTAATCCAAAGACACGACCGTGATAGTAATTTTCATAGAATATTCCACGTGCACGCTATGCCCGTAATTTTCGAAACGTCCATAGAGGTGCACGGCTGTTCTGGCCCATCGATCTTTACGACACTGACGACACTTTACGTGCACGAGTTTCTCGGTTGGGTATTAACTCTTTTTATATTTTTATTTTTTTTTTTTTTATCTTTTTCATCCCCGTCTCTTCGTGTACCACCGGGGTTGCATATGATAATACATGGATGATGAAATTTATCGACGACAATATCACTGTTGTACTTTCTCCACCGTCGATGCACACAACGATACAGGTTAGGGGGTTAAGCTTGAAATAAAGAAAATCACGCGATTTCGTTTGCTTTCAACGATTTTCAGAAAATATCGGAACGCTGAAATGGGTACAAACGTCGAATACATAGCATTGCCAGACATTTTTTCTGGTATTTATTGAAATAACAGCAACGCTTGCGCTATTTTATCGAAGTAAATTTTATTCAAAAGTTGCTTTGTGATTTTGATGTTGTGTTTAACGCTGAAACTACCAAAGCGGTCAAAATGACCGGCTTGTAATTCCTCGAAATGTAATTCCTAGAAATTCTATAAATTTACCGTGATACAATTCGGAGGATTTTTCATAATTTTCTGTAAAAAATATAGCTAAAGACTTATTCTCCTTACGTTATACATTTTTCAGAACACCTATCATTTTAATTTCTTTGGATGCGAATAGGTCTGCTTTAATCGTCGGTAGGTTTAGTGTTAAAAATAGGTTCAATTTTTGTTAGAAAAAGTTATTTCTATGAAATCAAAATTTTATGAATCGACGAAAAAGAATTTGTGAGTTATGAGAGACATATAAATGTTATAATATAAATTCCAGAAAATTGTAGTTCATTTCATTATATAGCTTTATAATTTATTTATATTTAAATGTAGTTTAATATTTCAAACGTAATCAAGCTATGATTATTTTTTGTTTCATTAAACAAAAAAAAGAAAAAAAATATATGTATATTGCTTATGAAAAGAATTTTCCAGGATATTTCCGGAAACACTTTCATGCCTCGTAAGGTTTGAATATCACTTTTCTAAGATTTTCACTAGCTTACCATAAAAACGTCGATACATTTACCCTCTACATGAGAATGCAGTCGTAAAACATTGTCCCGATAAAACGGTACGATCGCGTGTTGACAACCAAACGTTGTAAATTTTAATCCCGTCCTTGTAAACTTGTAAACCATGTGCGGAGAGTTGCAGTAGAAAATTTGATCTCGACATAAATTCTTTTTAGCACCATCAACTTTCATAAATATTTGCATTACACGGTACTGGGTAGCTGGTTTTATAAAACATTGCATATTGTAGATGCATACTTGTAATTTGGAATATTTTAATGATGTTTATTGACATTTTAATTACGAGATTCATTTTCAGAACAGAGTGTCATAATTTTTGTTTCTCCATTATTTTTATTAAATAGCTTTAGTCACAGAAGGTATAATGTTTCGTTTACAATATCGAGTTAGTATTTATAAAAGAGTTTTTAAAAATATATTACGTTTCTTTAATATTTTTTTTACAAATTTGAAATTCTGTAAATTATTATAATACTCCAGTACTTTATAAGCTACTTTTTTATTTTTTACAATAGATAAATTCTACTCAAATTAACATAGAGTTGGAAAATAATAGGATTACTCATAAGTTATTTTAACCCTTTCACTACGGTGCTCTAAGGATTAAAAACGCTATTGCTATATAGATCGATACAATTTTTGTCGATATGACAAAATGAATTTTGTCGATTGTGCAATGAATTATGTTATAACACATGTGAATGAAAATAAAAATAATTTTGTGCTATAGAAGATGTCCATGTACGGTTTTAGTAAAGGATTCTTTAATTTCTGAGACCGTATATATACGCCCTTCGTAGCGAAAGGGTTAACAACTACTCTAAAAAAAAAACTAACTCAGGACTATGATCTATAAAGTAAAATAACTTCCATGTACCCTCACGTTAGAAAAAAAAATTGATTCTCTCAGATATTTAACCCTTTGCACTCCGAACCATTGTGGACGTTACCTACCAACTACTCAGCGCCACTTTGTCGCAGAAACGTGCATTTACGAACCTTCATATCATTTTTTTTTTTTATATTTCTTAGTAATTGTACCATATTTTGATTTGACTTCTTGTGCCATTTCAACAGAAAACTTCAGGGAAACATGCGTTTCTCAAAAAGTTGTGCTGGAATAAGTTAATTCCCCGCAATCGCTAATAAACTTTAATTATAAATTTAATAAAAAATTAATTAAATTATAGCATATTTTGATTTGATATCTTGTGCCATTTCAACAGAAAATTTCAGGGAAACATGCGTTTCTCAAAAAGTTGTGCTGGAATAAGTTGATTCCCCGTAATCACTAGTAAACTTTAATGTCCCATCAGAGGGGACATCCGAGTTATATGCTAGAATTACGATGTCCCCTGAGAGGGAACAACGGAGTGCAAAGGGTTAAATTTCTTACAAATTGAGACATTTATTCACAATACATATATTGTTAATTCCTATCGTACATTCTTCCATTTAATCATTCACTCACAATTAACTGTTATTATTCTTCAGATATACGTAATTATTATAAAATTATTCCACGCCAGGAACAGTTCATTCAATACCGAAGAATGGTATTCAAAGTCGTAACGAAAGACTTGGAAAAAAAACATCGTCGATCTTTTCGCAGCAACCTTACATGCATACGGTAACCGAAGCACGGCTACTCCGCAATGCTGCTAAGCTTTTGCATTTATATTTCAACAGTTAAATGGCCAAACCGCACGTGCAGCATAGTTGGGCCACAATTTTAAAGGGTCTCGTTAACCTGCATATTTTATCGTCCGTTCGCCCATCGAGCGTGTTTGATTTTTCAAGCGGACCGACATCGATCGACAGAAATGCTCGCGTGTCGTGAAGTTATCGACTGGTTAAATCGTAAAGGAGTTCGATCAGCATTCGCAAACTGCCAGTCTTTCATCGTTTTGTTTGAAATCATGCAGCAATTTAATCCCCCGCTTTAGAATCATGAATTACGCTCGTGGCGAAGATTATGGTCCAAATGCACCGGTGGCTGGTTAAAGATTGAAATCTACCCGGTCAAATTTGAAAGAGCCACTCCCATAGCTCGGTAACTCGTGTTTAACGAAGTTTAATTCACGGACCTGGAAAGTAAATAAATATAATAAGAGAGGGAGAAAATGGTCTTTGAAAGGGAAACCGCGTGCATTGAAATTGATCATTCAACGAGGAAATATTTTAATTTCTATGTTTTTTGTCCTTTCTGAAAATGGTACCGATAAATTTTCACGATATCAAATTAGTGGATAGAAATTATTAGTTGAAGAAAAAGGGTTAAGATAATTTTGTAGCTATGATAGAAATTTCTCTTTATTCTATATTTGTTAAGCGTCCAACGATACGTGGAACAGAGCGTAGATGCAGCTTTTGGTACGAATTTTTTTAGGACTGTCAGTTGCGAGGAAGAATAAATGAACTTTCGATTCTTGAACACGGTTGTACGGAAGCTTCACGGTTCATGGGTTCTCCGTGATAGAGCGTGTCAGGTGTATTTAACTTTTGGTCCACTCCAATTGTACGTCGCTGGAGTTGAAGCACCTCCGAGGACGCGGAAAATGACAGGAACTCGTTAAAACTATTTGTTGGCAAGGTTACAGTGGGACCTTCTATCGCGTTGCTCTTGCGAGAGAAAAAGCGAAGAATCGATATTTTTGGAAAAATTTTCTGCTTTTACGTTGCTATTCTTATAGCTGAACAAAAGATTCAACGACTGATAAAAATATTTTTACGTCGTGTTAAAATCTTCATACATCTTGAATTCATTTTCAACGAAAGCTGTATTGTTATACGTTATTCTGGTATAAATTCGTTTTAATTTGGCGTTCCTCTCAAGAAGATATTTACAATAGAAATCTAACTCTAAATCTTGATTTAATCAAGAGTTAAATAAAATATTTATCGATTATACGCAGAATGTTTCCATTTAAGGGAAAATTTCTGAGATAATTCCAAGCTAGTTTTCCCTCAGCGAAAATGTTGAATTCTGTTTTATTAACGAGATATTAACGAAAAATACTGGCCAGTCAGAGATCGACTATAGCAGCCAGACGTAGCGTTGTCTACGTGTCGCGATAGTGTGTGAACAAGTCGCTGTGTTCCGAAGCACGTGTTGATCAGTGTTGAAAAAAATGATATCGAGTAACAAATAAAAACAAAGAAGAATAAAGTCAAATTATTCATTATTCATAAATCCACAACTACCACTACAGATCTTCTGTCGTATATTTGTACATAGAATGTGCGTTTCCAAGAGTAAATAATTAGCACAAAAACGCAAACCCAAGGATTTGTTTCGGGCTCGACCACTCTACGCTTTTACGATTCCAAATGTAAGTAACTCGAAATTAGATTGGCAGTTCTTGGAATTCGAGCGCTCAAGGCCTCGCGACAATTTCGAGGAATCGAAACGAGGCACGGCATCGAAGCATAAACAGGGGACGAATCGTCGATGATCGGGCGTTCAATCGTGTACACGCGGTTGAACTACTCGTTCTACGAGAGACTCTCTAACACGCGCAAAGACGCGATCGTAAAATATTCGAAATAATTTGTATCTCGCGTGTGTATTGTTTCGCAGCGTTTCAATGATTCGGTCGCGCGTTATCGTTTGGTCGCGTAGCTTTCGGCGGTGTCGTGCGAATCGTTTCATCGCGCAGCTTTCGGTGCTGCGTAAATTGTTTCGTCGCGTAACTTTCGACGTTGCTTGCGTAAATCGTTTGGTCGCGTAATTTTTCTCGGTGTCGTCGCGTAAATCGCTTAGTTCGTCACCGGTCAGGATCGAAGCAGTGAATTAGGGACACGCATCTCCGAGCTGCGGATGAGTTTTCGGGCGAATGGGCGAGTTTAATTTAATTTATCGATGACTCTTTTCTAATTTAATACGATCTGCGACTTGATTTCGGCTATGCTATGAATTTATTAAACGGGATGTTATTATTAATAAGGGGTTAACCCCTTGCACTACTTTGACGAGTCTGACTCGTGATGAAAATTTTGTGCCAAACTTGAATATCACGAGTCAGGCTCGTTGTTACACTTCCATGCCAAACATGAATATCACGAGTCAGACTCTAAAGTATTTTTAAAAAATTTTTGATCCAAATTCATTTGAATTTCCAAAGAGCTCCATCGCGTGAAGTAAATACGAGCTTTTCGCGACCATTCCGGCGGCCAAGTTTGGCACGGCCTTTTCAGAGTTTCGGCGTAGTGCAAGGGGTTAACAGCAGTGTAGGGAATTATTCGCATAAATCTACTTTAGAATAAAATATTAATCGTTGTTTCGTTTCAATCCTTTTTCAGTTACATTTTGTTCATTCGTTATTCAAAGAGTACTTTATTAATTCACTATTCTTTTATTGTAAATAATTTTCGGTTCATTTCGAAGAAAAATTTAGTATTCGCTGATTTACTTCATAAATAACAAAAATAACTTTCTAAAAATTAGGAAATCCTTATTTTGACCACTTCGGCAGCTGCATCGTTAACGAGCATAAAATGCTTAACTCGAAATCCCTTAAGAGACGGAAAAACGCATAATAAAAGCCGTATTCGTAAAAATGTATCTCCAACTGAGTAAAAGGTTGCGCTCGAAGTTGAACGATGTTGAAAAAATAAAGAAAGGCGAGGGAACACGACACGAAGACCGTTCCTCTCGTGAAAAGGTAGACCCATTAAACGTGTGGCCCTTCACCCTGAAAATCTCGACGCAGTTATTTCGAGCACGCCAGGTTTTGAGCGATTCCCAGAGGCCCTTGTTTCTCGTCGAGCCAGGGCTCGAAGGGGGCCAAGCGTAGTCACAAGGGTTGAACAGCGAGGTGGTCGTGGAATCGCGAATAATTTCATCCGCGTTGCGCCCTCGCTTTGCTCTTCCTTGTTTCAAGACGATCCGTCGGCAGAGTTTCGAAAGAGAATTCTGAATTCGTCGTTCCCCCAGCTGCTCTCGTTGTCGCGCACCGGAAAATGGAAGCTAAACGAGACGACGGGACGAGCACCTTTGATAAATGTTTGACGAGAGTTTGTAAATTGTGAAAGTTTGAGGAACTGAACGAACACGCCTGACAGCTTTGCAAATACTGATATCGGTCGTGTAATCTCTATTATTCTTTTTCACGTCCACTTTCTTTTTTTTTTTCGGTCCTTTATTATGTACTCATGGCGAGGATTTGCGTAGAGATGAATGTGATTCGAGGGATAACGAGGAGAAATAGGTTGAAATTGTTGGAAAATGGAAGTTAGTTGTAGTTCTTGGCGGAGAATTAGGAATTTTGAAATCGAAGGTTTAGAGATTGCAATTTTCGTCGTGTTTGGTATAATATTTTGTTTGGAGCGAATTGATTGTGGATTTTTAGGTCCTTGTGGGAAACTTGAAGGCGCAAAAATGTACAGATTGCACATGATAGGCGAAAATATATAAATAAGCTTGGGATATGGTTATGATGTTTAGTGAATGAAACAAATGTCTGTCTAGCTTGTGTGTGTTTTTTTTTTATTATATTTACAAAAATATGAATTTGCATAAAAATTTGCAGTCTACCGATAATGGTACTCGAAGAGATTTTAAGTTTCCGAGTTTATGATTTTATATCTGCTCTTGTTCGAATCGGTTGATTTATGTGACGAATAGATTATGGATTTTTATGCGTTTATAGGAAATCTAAAGGTACAAAATTGCTAAAAATGTATGTAGTATGAAAAGATATACAAAGTATCAATGTTAGAGTGCATTTTATAATACCTGGTAGATGAAATAATTTTCTACCGAAGTTAGCTATATTTTTTTTTTAACCCTCTATAGTCCGAATTTTGTTTGTTTATCAGAGAAAAAAACTACGATTGATTACAGTATTTTACTTCGATTGGAAAATTTTTAAGGTAATAATTGCTATAGATGGACTGTGGTATCACTACAGTAGTACAGTAACAAAATTTAGTAGTACAGTGATAACTAAATGAAATCAATTTTTTTAACTATAAATACATGAGTATGCGACTCTTAAGTCACATGGCGCCATAGAGAGTTAACTATATTTTCAAAGATATGAATCCACATAAAAGTCCTCAGTCTTCTTATAATATAACTCCTATAAAACAAGATTATCATTTTGCATGCCACTAATTTCATAACCACAGTTTTCTCGAAGCTAATATTATCCTGGAATTTCTGCGTATAAAATAAATAGCTAAAATTGCTATTAATAACTAATAAAAATGCATTGCAAGCGTAAGCAGTATCATTCCAAAGCTGTTTTTAGCTTTATCAAAATTACTTAAATTCCGGCAACAATTTTATAAACGTTTTACAATTACGAAAAGCAGATTATATGAACAGAATTCTATCGGTATGACAGTAAACTCCCCTGTCTATAAGCTGCATAGGTAGGAAGCAAAGCGGTAGCTGTGCATATTAAATTATGTTGTCACTAATAACGTGCTCCGTCGTAGTTTCTTGCCTGCAAGAAATACTGTCATTTAGAGTACAACGTTGGCCACGAGACGCACCGAAACGCGATCATGTTTACGAGTGGTTCGTTTCGCTACTCGCGGAACATAATTTTATTCAGAATGTGTTATCAGACATGTCGTCGGGTAAAATACATACGTTATATCCTTGGTTGCAATCCTTTACACGAAGGATATGACGAAAGTTTGGTGTTTAGCAGACGTTTCGCGAAACTGTTAAGGAGTTTCGAATGTACGCTGAACATCGCCTTAATTTACCGTTACATTGGTTTTCCAAGTTGAATGTTCGTCTAAGATGTTGTACTAATATCAATCAGCGACTGTGTTTTCAATCTTGTTCTATGTTTCGATTAGTCATTTTTAATTCTCCGGTGTTGAGGAATTTTTTAGTTTCATACGTTATAAAATAGGAGCATACTTGTAATAATTATTGGATTGCGGATTTTTCTCCATTTGTAGATTTAATGGCGCAAAATTACAGAAAATGCACGTAACATGAAAAAATATACAGAGTATCCAAATTACGGTGCATTTTGTAATATCTGATAATTAAAATCAGTAGATTCGGTAAAATTTAAATTAGTAAACTCTGTAGAAAATTATTTTCTACCGAAGTTCTATTTTTTTTTTTCTCTGCACTATATTCTCAAAAATATGAACTTGCACAAAAATTCACAATCTAATGGTAACCTCGACATTATTTAAAATTCATCGAAATCGGAGATCGGTTCCTTTTTGTAAATATTTAGCCTAAAGTTTACCAAGTTATTCTCCCGTCTTTAATTACGAATATCCGTCCTTCGTACTTCAAACTATTATTTGCCACCGGAAAATTCCGTGTCTCGCGAAATAATTATTTCTCCATTCCGCTTTACGGTTCACGTTAATAGCGATCAATAGTGCAATGAAAAAAAAAAGAAAAAAACTAATATTCTGTAAAACACTCCGTTCAATCTTTTCCTTCTCAATCATATTCTACGTTTCTTAAAAATTTCCTAACTTTGAAACAAATGTAACAAAATTACTACCTAATTTATATATCTTCCCGTTTTGACTCTACGATACAGATTTGTTTTTTCCAAAATTACAAGACTTTTTAAAGCGCAGCGACCGAAGCGAAGGAACTTGCAAGACCGCGGCAAGGCAGAACGCGTTGACGAACGATGTACACAAAGAATTTCCATCGATCAGAAAATCTAGCCGGGAAAAATCTCAGACCCCGGAGCTTTGTCCCGCGGAACAAGATAGGTGTTCGAAATTTATGGGCTTAATGTTAGGCACGGTTATCGTCACGTAGCAGAAACGAGGCCCCCGTAAATCCTAGCTGCCCCCCATTCCAATCTTCACCCCCTGCAGACCATGGTCGTTCGCATACGGGATATGACGAAAGTTTGTAGACTGCGAACCGATTTCGGGACTTGTCACGGAGTTTACAATATATATTCTCGCCTCTTCGCCGAGTTTCCATCCAATTTCTGTGTACCAGCGGCAGCTCGTTTCCACGGGACATCGTCGGCGCCGTTCTCGTTCCGTGTGTTACGCCCTGAACCTATCATCGCGAGCAAGTCCCTCTGAGCGGTTACAGCGACTTTGTGGGTTCTTGCTCCTTTAAAGTGGCAAAGCACACCTTGACTAAACTTATCGGCGAGGGGGTGAGGGTCAGGTAACGATATGCGATTGACGTTTCGTGCATTTATCATGTTGCGCGAAAAGTTTTGGTTCTTTTTATCGAAGTATAATTTTTTTCTTTCTTTCTCTTTTTTATTTCAACTCCTTGTCTTACTATTTTTTTCAGTATCTATATATGTGAGTTATTCAATTCTTTAACCCTTTGCAGTTGTAAACTTTTTTAACAACTACCGACGATTAAAGTAGAGTTATTTGTAGCAAAGAAATCAAAATGATAGGTATTTAGAAAGATACCTATAATAAGGTAACAATTTTTTGTGCATATTTTTTACAAAAAATTGCGGAAAATCTTGAAAAATTCATTATTGTAAATTTCTAAAATTTCTATAAGAAATCTATAAGAAATTATGGTAGTTCTAGCGTTAAGTTTCAAAGGACTATTGTGAAATCTTAAAGCGTTCTTTTGGAAAGGAAAAAAGAAAATTATAAGTGTTTACGATTTCTTGTTTGTTTGGTTAATTTACTTTTATTTTAGAATGAAAGAACTATTTGAATTGATGAGAATTATTTAATTAAGAACATAATCTCTGAAAAAAATTATTCATGTAGCGGCGCCAGCCGAATGCAAAGGGTTAACAGTGTCAAATGCAAAGTAGTTAAATGTTACATTTAATTCGTATTTGTTGGTTCTCAATTTTGTGAGTTGAAGTTGCAGTTAAAGTTAAGATGAAATTTTACTATAAACATAATATGTGTTTATTGTATTCGGACCGTAATCCAGGCCACGAGTCTGACTCGTCGATTGTGCGACGAGGGATTGAGGACGATGTGGTTATAAATGTTGGAGTCTGGTACGAAGGGAGACTGAAGTTTATACATATGTTACTTAAACCTCATAAATCTTCTCTGTAGCGAAGAAATGATATATTACACTGTATCCGTTAACGAGTACGAGTAATTATGTATCGAGTGATTAGAACCATGTCGATAATATATTTTATGAATGAACGACGTACCTATCCTCCGAATGCAATTCCTACACCCCACGTAGAATGTAGGTTCAATTCCCGACCTCCAACGTGAGTTGCCTGTCTTAATGAGCCCCTGTCTCATTAAGGTGAGATTCTCATCACGTATGGTTAATTCATATCGTGCTACAATTCACGTTACGCAAACAACGCGTTGTCACCTTTCTTAACACGTCGATGGATCTTTAATTTACACGATTTCTTCATCACTATTTATTTCATACACCTTTTTTTCATTTAATACTTTTATTTATTTATTTCTTCTTTTTTTTAGAAGCGATGCACATACATTGCTGTTTTCTCATCATTTCTTTCATCGTTTTTTTAAAATAGTGTAGGGATGTTAGGTTGCTAGCGGATGTCTCAATGAAACCTCGCCAATGGACACTGTCTGGTTAATAATTACTATTTATTAACTAAGAACGGAACTAAGTGTTACAATATTTTACTCTAGTCTTCCAATGCTCGCTCTCCAATTCTCTATTCTCAACTGCCTCGCAAGCGCATTCTCTCTATCCATATATTCCCTGATTCTCTCTTTTTCTATCTCTCAATCTCTTTCACTCTGCTCAAACATTCCCAGAAATTCCTGTGTCACGCGATAATCTCTGTCACTCGGTCCAAATACTCTTTTCTCACACTTCTATCGCTCGGCCCAAACACTCATCTCTCACACCTCTATTACTCGGCCCAAACACTCGTCTCTCGCACATCTATCGCTCGGCCCAAACGCTCGTCTCTCGCACGTCCAGCACACTGTCCCAAACACTCTTCATTCACACCTCTATCACTCCAGATTAAACATTCATGCCTCAGACTCACCATTCCCACAATAGTATTTCTATTAACCTGTGTTTTATTTCTGTAACTTTTTATACTAGGTGTAAGAGTCAGGCACTACCTGCGACGGGACGGCGCCAGTAGATGGGCCTCTCAAGTGGTGGTGTGAATGTATTTATGGTTGCGAGTGAGAATTATCCGGGTATGTTTGGAAAAGTGTGACCGTGGACGAATCTTGGGTGGTCGAAAGAATGCTAGCGAAGAGTGGCTGAGTTATGTCAAGTGT
>SMSQ01026209.1:193849-237246 GCA_019453375.1 Ctenoplectra terminalis
CTTACACGCGGCCCGCACACCATTTCTAAATTTCTAGCTGGTCAGTTGTAAGAAAAGATTGCTCATCCCTGTCATAAACCGACCCAAAATGCCTACACTGTTCCAACGAATTTTTTTTTTCGTAAAAATCAGCGAACTTGCAAGCTCGGTATCTCGAAAACTAATTAAAATCGTTCATATACGCGGAGAGCTGATGAATTGGTCCTGTAGATTAAGCGTTGAGTAGGACATCGGTTAATAAATCAACCCATTCTCTGCCAAGCCTAAATTATACGAAGTCATTCCCATTGCTATTTATATTTTGAGTATTATTGTTTACCAAAGCTCTGTTATTTCTTGGTAAAAGCACATATATTATCATACATAATCATTTGCAAGCAGTAGTATTTTTTCAAGCTTTTCACATTTCTATATTTATGTTTGCGGCCACAAAAAATTTGCTAATTCAAAAGCCTGCATGTTGTAACATATTTAAAGTAGGACGAGTGTACTCGTCCTTGGCAGCGAATGGGTTAAATATCGTGACATTCTATAATTGCGATTCCGTTTAAAAATTTCCATTTCATGCGCCGGAATAAAATTGCGACAGTGAATCGCGAACGTTCTTCGCGTTCCGCGAAGAGGTTGAGACAGGGCCGAGAAAAGGGGACGTTTCCAGGAAAATGAACAAACTGAATACGTTTAAGACTCCTCTTTACTCACCGTTAACGAGCACGTTTTATGAAAACCCTCCCCCAAGAACGTATACTTAATACCGAATTATTCCACTTTCACTTTGTAGTCCGCGCAGCTACGCGCTCGTTTCACGCGGAATCGCAGCTTAGACTCGTCCTCTCGTTCTCAGCGAATAATTGAGACTGCACGTCTTGCCTGATATCCATGGCACAAAGGATAATTGTACGATGAATCGCGAATGAAGTGACTTCTCTGAAATTAGGTTGCTTGACGGACGATTTGCTACCCTTAACCTGCCTGACAAATATTGTCCCGACGTAAGATATTTTGTTCTTTGCGTAAGAATGCGTATATGCCAGTATTGTACGGTTATCTGTGCGTGCAAGTATTTGTCGATGCTGTATATTAATTTTTGTTTCGTCCAAGAATTTTTGTAGCCAAAGATTTTGGATCTGACACGATGAAAGGAAAACTAACAATTTTTTTTCTTTTTCTGACACGAATAAAAGTAAGCTGATTTATTCCTTTTGAGGTGAATGAGAATGGTGTAGGTGAATGTTAATTTGAATTGCACGAACCTACGGATTTTTTATAAATTAATTACTAATAAAATTTTGTAAATAAATTATATATTAAATTATTTAGAAAAATAGTAATACTTACGTTCTCGTCAATAAGTCACTGGACACTCGTAAGTTTCGAATTGAATGTTTGTTGAAATAAAATTTTAGTGAGATCTCGAGAAGATAATATAATTTAAGACTCTGTATAATATCAAGGATTCGTTAGCAAAATTATTTTGTAATTATATCACCTTTCCTTTAATTTAAATTTGTCGAGTGTTCGATGACTTATGAACAGAAATGTTGAAATTGGGGTTGTACAGATTTAGAATAGTATATTTTTTAAATTACTCTATTAATTATATCTCGGTAATCGTAGGACATTTCAGAACCAAATTTTAATCAGTTCTACCTGTTAGTGCCACAAAGAATATATATAAATTAGATATTTGTGAGATATCGTTAAGTTGCATTTTTTTTTTTTTTACAAGCGATGTATTCTATCCTTTGAAATTAACCAAGGAAATAATATAATTTCTGTTTCCGATTTTGCACTTTTTATCACGATCGGTACAAATGTTACTAACGAACGAATCAATATTTCAAACATTAAATATCGAACGAGTGATATCGAAGGAGCTTGATACAAATAGATTAATTGGAATTAAAATCCTGGCGTCTGTGACGTGACTCGTTTTCCAATAAATATATATATATATATTATTTCGAAACATTGAAAATTTTCCGCGTCAAAGGAAATACTGGCTTCAGTCGTTTTTATTGTCTAGTTGATCCTTCCCTGAAAATTGTATTTTTGACGCGTCCTCCGATAACGCGAAGCGCTTCGAATTTTATTCGGTCGCGCGGCAAATACTTTGATACGCTAGAGCTTCGCGATAGATACGTTCGATCCGTCGGAGAGGCATACTTATGTAACTATGCGGCGCATACTTTCCGAAAGCGATGCATTTTCCGCTCCGCCGGAATTTCTTGATATGTAATCGAGTAACCGTAATTCTCCGCATAACTTCCGCGTGCTCATTAATAATTGCACGGGTGACGCATGGTTGGGCCAACAATTCAAGGTTGGACCTAAATCTTTCGAAATTAAGACAAATTTCTTGTTTTTTTTACTAAGACAATTTCTTAACCTTTTTTCAATACACAGAAATCAATAAATAGTATATATTGAGTAGATGTTTCCGTTTAAAATAATATATGGCGATCAGCTGTGACCGTTTCATTTATGGAAAGGAGTCTACATAAAAAAATCATGTAAAATTACTGATAATTGTTCTCTTCGAAATTATGCATATTTATAGTCTCATATAAGTGGACCATTGATTTTCAGTGTCGACTGTTTCATTAGACTCGAGAATAATAGCGATAAAAATGGTTAAACCCTGCTGTTCTCCTTGTGCGTATGTGAGTAGAAGTTCACGTTTACATAAATAGTGTGCTTTTAATTTTTGTGTATTTATTTTTTGCGTCTACTTCTTTGCTATTTCTTATTATGCAAGTCAGTAATATTTTAAAATGAAGAAAAAGAATTTTTATGCGATACGAATGTGAAATGTAAGCGAGGAGTTAACAGTAGGGTTAAAGCGCACTTTTCGCGACACATGTCGGTGACTATAAATCTTGACAAAAATAAAACAACTCCTTCAGTTAATTTACCCTTGACCTTAATAATAAATAGAAAAAAAATAACCTTTAATAATAAAACTTCCAAACTGGTCAAAATAAAATTTTATAAATTCACTGTGATGAATTTTTAAAAATTCTCTGAAATTTTCCCTTTGAAATATATATTTTTTCTTCAATTGTCAGTAGTTATAGTATTAACCGGTAACGCATAATTGAGGACATTACCGTACATAAAAACGTACAATTCTCATTTCGTTCCATTTTTCATAACAACCCTTCGCCCGTATACAATATTTCCCTTTACCCGATTTGAAATTTAAAAACCAAAGTACCCTCGTTCGAATTCCGGAAAACGTCCACAGCACGATTTATCCGTACGTAGAATATCGTTGGGCGAATTTTCATCGCGGTACCCGGCGTGGCGTCGAATAAACAGGAAACGCGTCTTCGCGGACGTTATTTGTATCTGTCAGAACTAGGCGATACGATTGCACGAGGGACGTAACACGCGTTAGAACACTTCTCCGGTTGCACGTGAATATACATTCCCATGGAACAGTCGCTATTGATTGTCCTGACGTGAGGAGAATCCGGGTATCCGCATACGGGGCATCTGCCACCCCTTTCCCTCGTTCCTTTTCTTATGTCGCATGCTACTGTCTCGCCTCGTGTCCCGAATACGAGAGCCCGGAAACCGATACTGCGCCAATGGCTAATGTTTTCTCGTGGATCGCTAAGGAAATTACTGTGAAATAAAGCCTCGCTGTCTCTACTTCAGAGAAATGAATAGAATTCCAAGTTTTAGCAGATATACAGGGTGTCACGATCTAAGAAGACCACCTGAATATTTCTTTCCTTTTTATGATATCGTAGAGTGTTAGAAATAAGGAATGTGTGAGACGAGTGAATGTTTAGGCTAAGCTGAAAGAGGTACGAATGTTAGTTGTTCAAGTGCGTGCGGTCGGTGTCTCCAGGACGGCGCCGGTATGTTCAGGGAAAGTGTGACTGCGGACGAAATGATCTCGAGTGGTTGAAGGGATGCGAGGAAAGAATGTTTGGAACCGAGTGATCGAACCGCGTGAACGAAGTGATTGGGAAAACCGTGTACGTGGCTGCGAGAGTTTGAACTATGGATGCAAGGGATGGAGTGCAAGGGAGAAAGGGTGCATGTGAGAGCAGAGGAAAGAATGAGCGGAGAAAATGATAAAAGTGTGAATGAGTTCAGCGACGAGTTAGTTAAGGATACGAGTTAAGAGTTAGCAGTTAGAAGGAAGCGGTAATTAAAGATAGGCAGTTGTAGACGAGAGTTAAGAGTTAAGAGTTGAAGAGTACACAGTGTGTTAGAGTTAGCGTCGGAGGAATTATTATATTGTATTTAACGTTAAACTTTACATATACCAAAGTCTCATCCCACTTACTTATATCCCCACAATATGAAAAAATATTGCAGCGTGGCTGGTGAAGGAAGGAAAGAAAAGGATAGGAAGGGCGTTTCGTCCGGGGCCTGCTAGTGGACTCGTCGGTAATGCATCCTAGCAGGTCTTAGACGCGGGGACGAAGTTAGGAGAGGGATCGGTATAAGTACTGAGTATCGTTATAATCGTACTGGTCTCGAGAAGTTGCGGCAAAGTCGGTGTTGTAGATTCCTCTGGCGACGGAGCGTAGAAGGGCCGCCACAGTAGTATCATAGTTTAGAACATAGCAGTGGATATTAGATAAAAGAGAGAGGCACTGGCGAAGAGCGGGCCCAAGGGACCGAGTGCTTTTCCGGCCGATGAGGAGACGACGGTGAGGACTATGCGGTGGTGCGAGTAGAGGATGAATGAGGATTTTTCCGAGAATGGTAAAATACAGAAGATTGTCGTTGATGTTGAAGAGCGGAGGACCAACGCGCTGCGAGATATTTTAGCATCGATTTGCTTGATTTTATACCTATTTTTGTGTTTCTCTAAACATGTAATTCTTTATTATAATAGTCACAATATTTTTAATATCAGAGAAATTTTTTTTCTCCAATATTTTTAATATTAGAGAAAAGATTTTAATATTACAGAATATTAGTAGTTTCAAAGGAGGAATAATCTTGAAAAAGAATTTTTTCTGTCAAGTCATTTTTTTCTTAGCGTTTTCTTAGTTGTTTTTCAAAGTCGTTGTTATTTTTTATGTGGAAGATNGAGTTAGTTAAGGATACGAGTTAAGAGTTAGCAGTTAGAAGGAAGCGGTAATTAAAGATAGGCAGTTGTAGACGAGAGTTAAGAGTTAAGAGTTGAAGAGTACACAGTGTGTTAGAGTTAGCGTCGGAGGAATTATTATATTGTATTTAACGTTAAACTTTACATATACCAAAGTCTCATCCCACTTACTTATATCCCCACAATATGAAAAAATATTGCAGCGTGGCTGGTGAAGGAAGGAAAGAAAAGGATAGGAAGGGCGTTTCGTCCGGGGCCTGCTAGTNGGGAAAACCGTGTACGTGGCTGCGAGAGTTTGAACTATGGATGCAAGGGATGGAGTGCAAGGGAGAAAGGGTGCATGTGAGAGCAGAGGAAAGAATGAGCGGAGAAAATGATAAAAGTGTGAATGAGTTCAGCGACGAGTTAGTTAAGGATACGAGTTAAGAGTTAGCAGTTAGAAGGAAGCGGTAATTAAAGATAGGCAGTTGTAGACGAGAGTTAAGAGTTAAGAGTTGAAGAGTACACAGTGTGTTAGAGTTAGCGTCGGAGGAATTATTATATTGTATTTAACGTTAAACTTTACATATACCAAAGTCTCATCCCACTTACTTATATCCCCACAATATGAAAAAATATTGCAGCGTGGCTGGTGAAGGAAGGAAAGAAAAGGATAGGAAGGGCGTTTCGTCCGGGGCCTGCTAGTGGACTCGTCGGTAATGCATCCTAGCAGGTCTTAGACGCGGGGACGAAGTTAGGAGAGGGATCGGTATAAGTACTGAGTATCGTTATAATCGTACTGGTCTCGAGAAGTTGCGGCAAAGTCGGTGTTGTAGATTCCTCTGGCGACGGAGCGTAGAAGGGCCGCCACAGTAGTATCATAGTTTAGAACATAGCAGTGGATATTAGATAAAAGAGAGAGGCACTGGCGAAGAGCGGGCCCAAGGGACCGAGTGCTTTTCCGGCCGATGAGGAGACGACGGTGAGGACTATGCGGTGGTGCGAGTAGAGGATGAATGAGGATTTTTCCGAGAATGGTAAAATACAGAAGATTGTCGTTGATGTTGAAGAGCGGAGGACCAACGCGCTGCGAGATATTTTAGCATCGATTTGCTTGATTTTATACCTATTTTTGTGTTTCTCTAAACATGTAATTCTTTATTATAATAGTCACAATATTTTTAATATCAGAGAAATTTTTTTTCTCCAATATTTTTAATATTAGAGAAAAGATTTTAATATTACAGAATATTAGCAGTTTCAAAGGAGGAATAATCTTGAAAAAGAATTTTTTCTGTCGTCATTTTTTTCTTAGCGTTTTCTTAGTTGTTTTTCAAAGTCGTTGTTATTTTTTATGTGGAAGATAGGTATTTTTTTTTTTTATTGCATCTTTGGTGAATGAAAAAATACATTTGAATATATTTCGTTTATATTTTATTCAGGACTGAAATATGTAATAAAATTGTCTAGATAATGTGTATGCTAAAAAAAGGAAGGGGGTATGTAGGTGGGACGATTATAGATAATTGGAGTGTTGCAACAACCATTTCAGAACGGAAACTGAAATTTGATTTTGTGTCCCTGTATCGTTTCTCGCCGCATGACTCTGGCCCGCGCCCTGAATCCGCAATAGTCTTGAAACACGGTTACACCGTCAGCTGATACAAGTGGCTCTACGTGATCCGTTAACAGATTGCCCTGGGAAAAGTATAATTGAATTAATAAACTACCACGAAATCTGGCGGGGAACTTATTTACCTCGGAACAACTGCAACGAGCACTGCAGAAGTCGGAAGAATAAAACGATCCGATGCGCTTGTCCGTTGCTGGAAGTTTACGATTTTTCTTGTTGTACGCTGGAGTAAAATTGCTTGAAAAATATCACGTTTGTCGATCTCGATTCGTGCTTCTGCAATTTTAGCGTGTTTTATAGTATAATAAAATGGTGGCGTATCTGCATCGAATTGATGTACAGAATTTTATATACCTTTCATGTTTAGTGTTATTTAAATTACAATTAGCAATTTACTAACTGAGATTATTCTAATTTCGATTAGAATTTTAAGAACTTTAAGTTTCTTTTTTTTTATTTATTGTTTTGCGTTACATCCCTTTTTTATTTAATTATTCTAATTTCGATTAAAATTTGAAGAATACACCTAAGTCTGTTTTTACACGGTCTTTTTGTACACGGTTTTGATATAACACGGTTTGAAAATTGAATATTTTTAATTTTTTTACACGATTTTATTCCATTTAGCACGATTTGAAATTTTATGTACTTAAATTTTTTTTGTCAAATTTAATTTTTGCGAAGTAAAAATCATTAATTACTATGCTTGTGAAAATAAGCATTATATATTTGAGTTAATAAAATAAACATGAATTCTTGTTCTTAAAAATTCTTGTTTTTCACTAATTTTAATAGGTTTTAGAGATTAGGAACAAATCACCCATTTTTGTATAAGATCAATGTCTTTTTTTACACGGTTTTTTTTTACACGGCTTCTTCTGGAACCAATCTACCGTGTAAAAACAGACTTAGGTGTATTAATATTCTTTTTTTTTTATTTATTATTTTAAGTTATATCCCTTTTTTATTTAATTATTCTACTTTTGATTGAATTTTAAAGAATATTAAGTTTCTTTTTGTTTTTTATTTATTGTTTTGTGTTACATCCCTTTTTTATTTAATTATTCTAATTTCGACTAGAATTTTAGGGATTTTAAGTTTCTTTTTTTTTGTATTTATTGTTTTGTGTTACATCCCTTTTTTATTTAATTATTTTAATATCCATTACAATTTGAAAAATTTTAAGTTTCTTTCTCTTTTTTATTTATTGTAAACGAATAAAATTAATATCCAAGATTCTAATCTTAAAACTCACGAATTTTCATATGGCTTTTTGTATTATTTTTGCTGATTTCTACGTCTGGAATAAATCTTCTATTGTTTTCATTTGGACATAGGTGTATGAATGAATAATTTACAAACTATGTTTCATACATATAGCTGTATAATTACATACATTACATATATGAAACATAAGCATGAGCAAATGCACAGTAGTCTAGAGTCTGAACTATTTAGTTGATCAATCGGCTGATAAGCGCAAGCAAATCCCCAAACTTGAGATACCCACTTTGTAAATCTCAGATTAATATCAGTTTGCACGAACATACAACAGTGATACATTTATGCTGATATCGGATAGTTGAATTATTCAGTTCATACAAACAAGTTCAATGAAGTTAAGATACAACCAAACATACTCCAATTGATAGAATAAGTTGCATCTACCGTAAACTCGTAGATCTCAGGTTTCTAACGTTAAAATTAACTTTAAAATTATTCAATTAGCAACTGAAATTAATCGGGATACTCTACAGAATAATACAAATTCTATTTGTACCCATAAAAATGACCCAATCGATGCCCGTAAATCTAGTATTAAAATATAAAATATAGCCTGTTGTATTCGACAATGTACGCAAGTTTCCCTTCGAAGGCTTAATTCACAAAAAGATGAAGCGTTAAATTAAATTAGACGCAGGTATGTTAAAACGATCCTAAATACATCGGAGTAGAAAGCTGAATTCAGATTATCATCGCACAATTCAAAAGCATTTCATTCAAACACATCTCTTCCTACATTTTTCACGAGTGTCCTCAGGCGCGAACCACTATGACCAACGATTCCGGCGCGCGTGTTGAACTCGTGAAACGAGCAGGTTAACCGCGTCGTTCTCGCGCTCGTACAATTTCCACGAATAAAAAGCGGAATTTACGAGTGGCCTGGAGACAACCATCTTACAAGCGGCTGTAAACCTTCAACGATACGTGCCTTAATTAGCCCAAATACTATCATGGCTTGTACTACGATGTTCACAGGCTCCTGCGCCCAATTTCATCTTCGTTTCTTCACTCCTCGTCTTCTTTTACGGTTGTCCTTTACCTTCCACTTCACAACTTCTCTGCTCAATACTACAAACTAGAAATTAATTCATTACCCCTTTTTTAATTTTATTTTTATACTTATTATTTTATTTTTATATTGATTATTTTATTTTTACATTGATTATTTTATTTTTACATTATTTTATTTCTACATTGATTATTTTATTTTTACATTGATTTATTACATTTTTATTACAATTATCTTCTAAGATAACATATATCCGTGGTAATCCAATTCTCTCGCGAGAAAGTAGACTGTCATATACGTGGATCACGTGGTCTGCAGAACAGTTGTACGAATGAAAAAATTTGCATATTAATTGTATGTTAATAAGGGATTTTTTAGATATTCTAGATGGTCTATGTCCGCCCTAGAGTATTCAGGAATAATATTTTAAAATTTCAGGAAGATTGGTTCAGTAGTTCTTGAGTTCTACGCAAACATAAAAATTGGCTATCTCTTCGTATAATAGTATGCAGATTTCTTTCAAAAAATTTGAATGTTGACAAGAAAGAGGTAAAATATAAGATTTTCATATCATTTTTTTTTTACATTAATTAGACTGTAATTAGCTAACTCTTTATACGCGCATATTAATCTTTCGATAAAAGAGAATCTATTAATAAATTTTTAATAAATAGTTATTTCTAAATTGTTCTACAATCAGCACAACTTTCACTGAAAATACTTCTCAAAATTTATTAAAGTATCTCATAAACAGCGCCAATATTTTTTTCTGTTGGTAAAAAGTGAGATAAAACAATTTATTTGTAAACGTTAATCATCAATACATTTTCCTTAATTTTTCCTCACGATTTTCTATTCGTCTATTAATTTCAATCACGCCTCTTTATCTCTTTACTTTCGTCTTCCTTCACGATTCTTAGTTTTCTTCTATCTCACCATAACACTCTCGCGAAAGCGTTATCTTTCAAACGAGCTGGTTTCTTGCAATGGAACACGGCCTACATATTCTACTTCTCCATGGAGTGGTTCCCAGGGACCGGAAAAAGAACTTTGAACTTCTTTTTTCGCTCACAGAACAGTCTTTGTGGACGCACGTATTAGGTTATGGGGTCAACCGCATTGGTCTAGTCCATTACGTTGCACTGAACCGTCGATCATTTCGTTGTTGGCTCGTGGCCATTTAGAGAAGACGAAAAATCGAGATGGAAGAGGTATCACGCGAGAACCACGGCGACTCTGATCGTGAAATATCGTTTTTCCAGACGTGTTATTTATGAGGTACGAAATATTGTAGCTTAGACTATTACTTTAAGGACGATGAATCTCGCGTTGAGCTAAGAACAAGAATTTTTAACTGCAAAATCGTTGCGATTAAATTTGAGTATTTAAAAACCTTTCTATAATGAAATTTATATTTTGAAGCATTTATATCAACGCAAGCAGCATAAAATTTTGTTTCCAATGAAACAGCGACATAAACATTCTTAGACTCCATCTCAATAAACGCTATTATTTGTATTATGCCGACATTGCTATTTTTTAATATTTAAAATTTAATTCTCTTATTTTTAATATTTAATATTTAATATTTAAGCTTCATATATTTCACTAAATCCTCAAAACGGAGCATAAAGTTTTCTCGTACCGCCAAATAAGAAAATCTTCCAAAATAAGCAGCCGTAGTAAACGTGTTAAGGGTTAAGTATAAAACCATGATCGAATACAAATTATACTACTATATAAGGTAAAATAAAACTTTTCCTTAACACCAGAAAGACTGAAACTTAGTATATACCTATATTGCCCAAAAGCAGTCAAAATGACTGCATTGTGAAAGAATAACTAATGTGTAAAGAAATTTGTTTAACCCATTCGCTGCCAAGCCTAAATTATATGAAGTCATTCCCATTGCCATTTATATTTTTTGTAAAAGATCATTCTCTTTGAATAAGAAATAATGTATAATTTTTGTAAAAAATTTTATTTGTAGTATTTCTTCAAGTTTTTTACATTTCTATATTTATGTTTGTGGCCACAAAAAATTTTCTAATTCAAAAGCCTGCGTGTTATAACATATTTAAAGTTGGACGAGTATACTCGTCTTGGCAATGCATGACACCCTGCCAAAGACGAGTATGCAGGCTTTTGAATTGGCAAATTTTTGTGTCCTTGGCAGCGAATGGGTTAAAATTAATTTCTAATATTTTTTACATTAAACCATTTAAATTTACCCAAAAGAATCCTCGCGTATTGTTCCTACGGACGGAACACAAAGATCTAAAAAAGACCAGAAAAGACCAACAGTTCCATGAAAAATACAATTCATCTTCTTTCCTTTTTTTTTATCAGAGTCGCTTTTCGAGAAGAGCGACTCTCGATATTGATTTCTCGTTTTCCGTACGCGAGAACATCGCTTGGTATCGAGCCTGATTTGATGTTCGCAGATACGTTAACGTTACTTTCCATTGTCTGTTACAGAGTTTACGCAACATGGTGACAGCCAATACGACGGATGCCTGTGAAACGCGTGATCCCTGCCAACACGGCGGAATCTGTATTTCCACCGACAGCGGGCCCATCTGCGAGTGTCGGTCCGGCGATTATGAGGGCGCCTATTGTGAGAAAGGTAGGTTGTTTTACATCCGGAAGCTTCGTTGTTTACAGTCGTTGTTGTTGAGCGTAGAAGCTCTTGTTTCCTGAAACAGTTGGATAGGTTGCTGAACTGTCTGTCGCGTTCCGATCTTGATCTTCGTTAATCAAGCTTTTGTTTCGAATCATAGCACCGCGCACGGGATGATCCTAGTAACTGTTGTTAGTAGTTGACGCTACTGTGTATATGGGATCGAAGGAATTGGAAGGGGATTTTAGAAAATATTTTCTTCCATTTTTTATACATAAATAAATTAAATTAAATACTTGGAAAGGTGTATCGTATGATTACGTAGATGTAAAAAAATGTACGGCTACTTGAATATAATTACTGTGTTTTACATTTTATATAATATTGGGAGGGTTTCGAATAAAGTTTCATGGGGTGATGTACATGTAAGGGAGGGGTGATTAAACTTACTTACTGCTGCTCTTTATATTAAAGAGTATAATGAATATATATATTTAATTAACACTTGCTTGCAACTTACAATATTCTTACGATTCACACTCACAATGTTCTTACTCCTTACTGTTACCGATCCCTTACTCTTCCAACATAATCACTGCCACGCGCCCGAACATTCACACCCTTATAGTCCATTCTCAATCGTTCTTTCTTTTTCTCCACGCGCATCCCTTTTCACTCGCACCTACAACCTGCTCATCCATCCCTTCCAATCATGCAGTCACGTATACTTCATTCCCACGGTCTAACTTCCAAGTCCCAAACATTCTTTCTACCACCCAAGACACTCAGCCACGGTCACACTTTCCAAACATACCCGGCTCAGTCTCACTCGCAACCATAAATCCATTCGCACTACCACTCGATGAGTTCAACCACCGGCGCCATCCTGTCGCAAGACAACCCCGACCGCACGCATTCAACAACCACTCGCTCAAGCATACCTGATCACACTTAAAACCCTTACATACAGTACTGTGCAAAAAGTCTTAGACCACCTGGCAAAAAAAATATTTTGCTATCTTAGAAACGAATTTAAGATGGATTAATATTATTTTTATTTTGACGCTATTTCTTTCTTTTTTTTTAAGAATTAGATTCGCGAGGTGTTGATTAGATTGAGAAATATTGATTAATTTAAAACAATCAATATTTTGTGTAGTCTCTTCTTACTTTCGCTACACGACAGTTTTTTTTCTTTTTCTTTTTCTTAGATAATTGTTGAGAAAATTTTAAGAAACTCACTTTGCATTTCCTGCCGTTCTGTTATCGACAATTTAAGAAGCTGATTTTTTCCCTTTTGGCTTTCTTCGTATGTTTCCTTTATACTTTGCATACGCGTTCCATAATATTTTAATCAAGGCTCTGCTTGTTAAAGAATTTTTAAAACATATTTTCACCAGATTAAATTATGCATGACCAACGCAAGAAAGGCAATATGGAAAAATTTGAATTTAACAATGTTAAGAAATGTTTCTCTAAAATATGTTTAATTACAGTTACAAGATCAATAATCTAGATGGTCTAAGACTTTTGCACAGTACTGTATATATTTTTTTTTAATAGTAGAAGTGGTCGAAATGACCAATTCATATTTTCTTATAGAAATTGCTTTTTTTCGATTTTCGCAGTTTTTAACAGTTACTTGGATCATCTAAACAAACTATTTGTCAACGTGTCGAAGCCAAAACTACAGAAAATAGCGCGAACTTGGATAGTGGTGTGTCAAACGATCAATATTAGGAGAATTTGAAATCTCATAAATGTATTACATTAATGCAAACGATATATGAACATTTGAATATTTACGAGGTAATTGAACGTAAACCTATCTATCAATGTTCATTGCAATTAACAATTGAGGCGATGTTAATAATATATATGTAAATCTATAATTTATGCAGCTATGGTGTTGATTCAATGATACCATCAGAGAAATCAATTAGTATCTAGCCTAACATTAGTTGAGTCTATATAACATCTCAAATTTCAGTGGCGAATACTTAAAATTAATGTTCGAGCCAATCATTTTTATTGGAGCTTAACGAGTGCTAAATTTAAATTACTTAAAGAAATTATAAAACAACTTAATAAATAATAAATAAAGCCGTATGATAAAATACTGATATTAAAATTAAAATTTTCATTCCCTTATTTTTTTTTTAGATAACTTATTATTTTTACCTTAAGCGTACTAAATATTGCTAAAATATAATATTAATCTATATCGTACACAATAACAAATAACAACGGAACTTTTATTGATCGAATATATAATATTTAACAATTTAACATATTGCTTACCGTTCGGGGAAATTTTCCATTTTCCATTACATCATTTCCAATAAACAATATCTACCTCGCTTCTGTATTTTGTTCTCTGGAATTTTTATTCATTTATTCGTTTAATTAAAGTCACGTTCACTTCTAAGAATTATAATGTACAATATACAATAGTATGTTAGTACAGAATAAAATAATTATAAATATATTAAATATCTACATTATTATGCGGCAAAATTAATTCGGAAATGTTCATTTAAAGAAATAGGACCCTTAACCTGTTAACTAGCAAAGACGAGTTAACTCGTCCCGTAGTTTACCGATATTATATACTTAATAATTTATTTTCTCAATGATTCTTTAATGTCAATGCATTCTTACAATCAGAGACTCACGTTCTGACAAAAATCAATCAAATTAAAATTAACTCTCTTTCATCAATTTTAGATGTAAAAGCATAAAAAGAATAATAATAATTTAATTGAATTTATTGTTACAGAGTGGGACTCAAATAGTCCCACCGTGTCACATGGGTTCATAAATAGTACTCATCAAAGCACATCCTTTTCCCTAAGTCGAGGTGGGACTAAAAATGTCCCACCGTGCATTGCGGTGCATCAAAAATGTGGGACACTTTTAATCCCAGCGTGCTGCAAAGAGTTAATAGGTTAAGTATTTTTTTAAGTACGATATTGTTAGTCATACTGCTATTAGATAATGGAACGCTGCGCTCGGCAATACGGTTTGCACGGAACAGAACTATAAAAACGCACGCGTCCCCGTTACGTTCCCCAATAAAAACAAAAGTCGAGAGTCGCATGACGTGCCCCATCCAGGGTTCTGCGGGTGCTGCGCTTACGTCGCTTGCAACGGATATAAAAAAATTGTTGCAAATGAGCGTAACGATTGGCAATACGTTAACAACCACTTACCTGCAGTCACACGTTTTGAAACAGCGTCCAGGAACGACGTCCACAGCGGTGGGCGACAGTACCGTGCTGAGATCGTTAAACGCACAATCATTTTTAACGGTTCCACTTTTCAATAACAGCGTCGAATTTTAATAACAGAATTTTTCGCCGTCCGACGAGAGCACGATTTATTATCGAACGGTCGACGTCCGATGTCGCGGAAAATATTTCGCTCGTGCCGACGGAACAACTCGCGCATACAATCCAATTAATCGCGATACCGACACGACCTCTTTTTCGCAATCAGCCTTTTACACCGCTACACTTTTCGCGCTGTTAATCCGTTAATGTCGTGTCAACTCGAATTCTCCTGAAAGCGATATCGATCATCGTTCCGCCGCCTCGTAACGCTCCGATCTCTATCAGCGCGGCTGCGTTTTAATTATTTACAGGAACCTTCGGTCTTTACAGCTTTTCATCAGAGAGCGATACGTCGGTCAGGAAACATCGATTTCCGTTTAACACCGATGAATCAAAATTATGTGCCAGGTTGTGAAATTGGATTTTTTAATTTCACTAGAATTATTTATGAACCTGTTAATTGGATCTTTCTCCTGATTCCAATTTTTCTTTTCTGCTTCTTGGTCGAAGAAACGGTTTTAACTTTTACTTGTTTGAACTGTTAATTAGACTGTTTTTTTTTTTTTAATTCTTTTTTTTTAATTAGAACAATTTTTGTGGAGATAGGAAGTCGAAGATTGATCGATGTTGCTTGTCGCTAAGGTATCTATAATTAATTTGCACGACAAAGTTTGTGTAGGAATCTTTAAACTACGCTAAAGGCGGAGCGGTCGGAAATATATAAAACTACGGTAAAAGGAAAACGTGTATACTGTACTGTGTCTCGGCCGTGACTGACTGCAGGCACAATTTTCGCCGGCGATGGGAATTTTCCAAATATTATGGCCCACCATCTGGCCTATGTCTTAACACATTGAGGACCGATCACGAGATATCTCGTATTTCGTTTCTTTCAATTCATAAAAGTGGAAAGTAATTATAAATGAGAAGTTACGTTCCAAAACGATCGCTTTGTCTGAAAATTAAAACGAAGATCCCTATTTACCGTATGTATAAATATTTCGTAAAAGCATACAAGTAAAAATTTTATTCGAGCGTAACTTGATCCCATAGTAAGATTTTCAAAAAAGTCGCTGGTCTTCAATGTGTTAAGTGCCTCGACGCAGTCCCGTATCGCAATCGACGCCTGAACAAAATCTTGGTTTACAATAACGAGAGATCGGCTCTCAGTACGACAGTTTGCAAAGAGGTTTTTATTTATTTCTGTTATTTCATTTACCGTACGAAGGTTGACATCGAATTCCCTGCTCCGCGCTTTTTCCGTACTTATCCTATTCTCTCCCTTCGTATTTTTTCCATGCATCGTTATCAACATATTTAGTAATAATTTGAACGATCAAAGACAGTTTTCCATATATGACACAACGTTGTAGCCATAAAAGTGAAATTTTCAGAGGTTGTGCTAATTCGATGAACAGGGACGTGTAGTAATGCCAATATTTTTTGTTTATCGGTGACGTATGCTGGGAATCACATTCGTTTCCGGGTTTTAGAATTCGGGTAATTCGATTTCTAACTCTGTGTAACAGCATTGGACGTATTGTCTGTATTTGCGAATTTTATTTTATTTATTTATCGTTCTATCGGTACACTACTGTTACTTCGTGGATTTCCGTGCATAAAGATTATTTTGGTCATTGATTTTCGAATTAGCTAAAATGCTGTATTAAATTTTATTATAAAATGTAAATATATAGAGTTTTTTACTTAAATATAGTTTATAAATATTTAATTATTAAGAATTGAGTATTGGTAAGCGATTGTGACGCGCGATAATAGACTATTAATATTATAATAATTCCTTAATTACGCAACACTCTCATTTGACGTTCTCTCAGCACTCTGTTCTACTCTCGGTTCAACACTGTCCCACCTACGTTCAACTCTTTCTTACTCTACTCTACGTTCAACACACTCCCACGTTCCGTTCAACTCTCTCATCAACACTGTCCTACGCTTTTTCCAACTCTCCCCGTTCAACCCTGCTTTTCCTTCGGTCCAACTCTCCCTCCGCCTCGACCCATCGTCCGTCCGTTGGGTCCGGTCCCTGTCCCGTTGCGCCTTTATTGCCTTCCATAAACTATGAGTTCTTAAAACTACGAATTCCTAAAACTACGACACTACAAATATTTATTTATTTCCGGAACAGGAAAGGCCAAAATATTTTATAATTAGTACGTTGATAGAAACTCTGATCAGAATTTCTTGAGTTAACCCTCTACGGGACCGTGTGACTTAAAAGTTACAAACTGACGGATCTATATTTAAAAAAATTAATTNGAGGTTGTGCTAATTCGATGAACAGGGACGTGTAGTAATGCCAATATTTTTTGTTTATCGGTGACGTATGCTGGGAATCACATTCGTTTCCGGGTTTTAGAATTCGGGTAATTCGATTTCTAACTCTGTGTAACAGCATTGGACGTATTGTCTGTATTTGCGAATTTTATTTTATTTATTTATCGTTCTATCGGTACACTACTGTTACTTCGTGGATTTCCGTGCATAAAGATTATTTTGGTCATTGATTTTCGAATTAGCTAAAATGCTGTATTAAATTTTATTATAAAATGTAAATATATAGAGTTTTTTACTTAAATATAGTTTATAAATATTTAATTATTAAGAATTGAGTATTGGTAAGCGATTGTGACGCGCGATANCTCGGCCGTGACTGACTGCAGGCACAATTTTCGCCGGCGATGGGAATTTTCCAAATATTATGGCCCACCATCTGGCCTATGTCTTAACACATTGAGGACCGATCACGAGATATCTCGTATTTCGTTTCTTTCAATTCATAAAAGTGGAAAGTAATTATAAATGAGAAGTTACGTTCCAAAACGATCGCTTTGTCTGAAAATTAAAACGAAGATCCCTATTTACCGTATGTATAAATATTTCGTAAAAGCATACAAGTAAAAATTTTATTCGAGCGTAACTTGATCCCATAGTAAGATTTTCAAAAAAGTCGCTGGTCTTCAATGTGTTAAGTGCCTCGACGCAGTCCCGTATCGCAATCGACGCCTGAACAAAATCTCGGTTTACAATAACGAGAGATCGGCTCTCAGTACGACAGTTTGCAAAGAGGTTTTTATTTATTTCTGTTATTTCATTTACCGTACGAAGGTTGACATCGAATTCCCTGCTCCGCGCTTTTTCCGTACTTATCCTATTCTCTCCCTTCGTATTTTTTCCATGCATCGTTATCAACATATTTAGTAATAATTTGAACGATCAAAGACAGTTTTCCATATATGACACAACGTTGTAGCCATAAAAGTGAAATTTTCAGAGGTTGTGCTAATTCGATGAACAGGGACGTGTAGTAATGCCAATATTTTTTGTTTATCGGTGACGTATGCTGGGAATCACATTCGTTTCCGGGTTTTAGAATTCGGGTAATTCGATTTCTAACTCTGTGTAACAGCATTGGACGTATTGTCTGTATTTGCGAATTTTATTTTATTTATTTATCGTTCTATCGGTACACTACTGTTACTTCGTGGATTTCCGTGCATAAAGATTATTTTGGTCATTGATTTTCGAATTAGCTAAAATGCTGTATTAAATTTTATTATAAAATGTAAATATATAGAGTTTTTTACTTAAATATAGTTTATAAATATTTAATTATTAAGAATTGAGTATTGGTAAGCGATTGTGACGCGCGATAATAGACTATTAATATTATAATAATTCCTTAATTACGCAACACTCTCATTTGACGTTCTCTCAGCACTCTGTTCTACTCTCGGTTCAACACTGTCCCACCTACGTTCAACTCTTTCTTACTCTACTCTACGTTCAACACACTCCCACGTTCCGTTCAACTCTCTCATCAACACTGTCCTACGCTTTTTCCAACTCTCCCCGTTCAACCCTGCTTTTCCTTCGGTCCAACTCTCCCTCCGCCTCGACCCATCGTCCGTCCGTTGGGTCCGGTCCCTGTCCCGTTGCGCCTTTATTGCCTTCCATAAACTATGAGTTCTTAAAACTACGAATTCCTAAAACTACGACACTACAAATATTTATTTATTTCCGGAACAGGAAAGGCCAAAATATTTTATAATTAGTACGTTGATAGAAACTCTGATCAGAATTTCTTGAGTTAACCCTCTACGGGACCGTGTGACTTAAAAGTTACAAACTGACGGATCTATATTTAAAAAAATTAATTTTGTTCAGTTATCACTGCATTATTAACACGTTGACTGCCGTGCGAGTCACCGGTGACCGGCGACGCGACTAACAGTAAAATACATAATTAGAGTAAATATCGATACTGATAAATTTTCAAACAATACCACTGTTACTATAATGGTTCGAAGCAATTAATGCCATAAAGGACATGCAAAAATAATTTTATTCGCACAAGGAAAATATACATATTATTTTTTTCAACGTGATATATATCGCTTAATAAGAAATTCGTGTTGACACCATGGGCAAACCATGTAAAATGCGCGCGGCAGTCAACGTGTTAATCTTATTATCATTATATCGTATTACCAATAAAATTTTATTTTTGTACCCACGATATTAAATAAAAAAAATGTGATTAAGAGTACCAAAATAACGAGAAAGAAACCAAATATGACCGTATCTTTGTTCTAGCATTAAAATTGAAATAAGAAATTGGGCAAACCATGTAAAATGCGCGCAGTCAACGCGTTAAATTTGATTACTGTATTATATGTAGGGACACCACGACCCATGTACAGTAATTATTAGTTAAAACATTTTCAAATCAAAGTGAAAAACTGTGATCGATCTTTTTCTCTTCGATAAACAGACAAAATTCGGGCTACAGAGGGTTAATAATAGTAATGACCTAACCTGAGCGCTAATTAGCCAAGATTTATGAACAAGGTGCGTGCAGCGATATTAATTGCGTGAAATATTGACAAAGAAAGTTTCGCTCTGCCCTTAATCATTAAACCATGCCGCTAATAATTTTACTCTACGCGATATTCAGAGTGAACTCTGACTTTTGCCGTGCACGCTATTAGCAGCGCCAAGCATAGGGTGTTTCATTCATTGTAGAACGATAAAATATCGCGAGCGTTCTATCGTACCCTGATAAAATTCGCTGCATAAATTTTAGAGAGAACTTTGAGAAAGATAGAGGACGTGATTTCTAAGAAGCATAAAGGTCTTTTATTTTCAAGAATAGCTGTTTTAATAGTAGAACAATTATTCGCTTTATTCGTTTGCTTACAAATCTGATTATTTAAAATGTTGAAATATATGTAATTTAGCACAGAAAATTAACACAACTGTTCTACATTTTTATTATTTCACTCGTAATATAATTAACCCTTTATAATTTTACTTCGAGCTCAACTCGACGTTCTACTTTACTTAATTCCTTTCAGATTTAGCGTATGACATACTCTTTTACGTTAAAATTTAGGTTGGATAAATAATATGTCTCTGGTTACAATATTTTTAAGACAGTTGTTATATCTTCACCAAACCTGGAAAAATTAAGCAAATTTTTGGCAGAAGTCATTTTTTAGCATTAACGCGAATGTACACTACTGGTAAAAAAATTTGGAAGTGTTACACATTATTAAGAAATGGAAAAATAAGGAAAATAGATACTTAGAATTATATCCCTATCAAAATGCAGGAAGTATTAATATTATTTATTAGAAATATAAAAATTAGTATTATTAGTGGTTAATATTAATAATTTACACGTGTATCTTACAGACCATTCTTTCATCGCATCCTTTCTTTTATTTATATCCTTCTCGTTGCTCCTGCCTTATTTAACCTAACCTAGCTTTAATTTTAATTTTCTAATTCATTTCTTTATTACCTATTTTTTTTTTCTTTTTGTTGCCTTGTTCATTATGTACTTAAATTAATTTTAATAACATCTATAATTTACTAAAAAGACTAATAAGTGATTTTATATAAATATCAGGTCATCTCATAATTAATTCGATTGATTTAAAAAATCAAGATTGAAATATGACGATATATTAAAGTAAGAACAAAAAAAAAAAAAAATTAGTAGACAAATGGAAGATTGTCAAAACCTTTGTAAATAAGTTACTTTATATTACAATTTTCGAAAAGATATAAACACTCCTATTATTTACGAGACACACTGATATAAACCCCAAAATAATTCCAAACTTTTGACCAGTATAGTGTAACTGCAAAAAATACAAAAATTATGAAGCACTTTCTAAATGAATTATAAATTATTGAACACGTGATAAATCATACGTATGAAAATTGTGTCAACGTAAACAACTCAAAACAAACGTCGTCGTTTAACAAAGATGCGAGTTAATTTAACCGAAGCTCGCGAATCGCGCAAGAGACACGGAGCTCTTTCTTTTTTCTTTTCCTCGTCCACGAAGAAGCCTCGAAGAATGCAAGATCACGTCCCGACAGATTTAAAAGGTCGGGATCCTCGTGAGCGAAATTCCATGTTTCTCCGTGGACAAGCACCGGCTGGGATTTATTTTAATTGCGATTTACTATGCGAGGTAAAACTCCGTGGCTCAGGATGCACTTACGCTCGTAGGTACTAATACCGTCAGACGCTTCAGAATCGACGCGCTCCACTTTGTTGGACGTTTGTTTCCAGCCCGAAAAAGGTCGGTCGTCACGCGACAATGAATTCATCCCGACGAGCCTTTCGCCACCCTCATTATAATATATTTGAATAAGCCTGGAATTTTTATTCCCGGGGACAAGTTTTTATCGGGTTCCTTGTTCGAAAGCTGATTCTTAAAATTAGCGGTGTAGAAAGCAGTGGTGTTGCTAAAAATTATACTTGTTGAAGTAAATATATTTGGATTTATGATATTAATATTAGAACTACTTATGATTAAAGTATACTTATTTTTATTGAAGAAAATTAATTTATATGAGAGAAATATGTAATTCGAGGGATACGTAAATTTATCTGTATTTCTAACAAAAAATTTCAGAAAATTTTACAAAAATCGCTGTAGTAAATTTGTGAAATCTCTATGAAAAATTAGATATTAGTCATTTTGACCATCTTGGTAGTTTTAATGTTTGTAATATTCAGTGTATTTTTAAATAAACAAGTTTTTATCTGGTTCTTCGTTCGAAAGCTAGTTCTTAAAATTAGCGGTGTAGAAAGCAGTGGTGTTGCTAAAAATTATACTTGTTGAAGTAAATATATTTGGGTTTATGATATTAATATTAGAACTACCTATGGTTAAAGTATACTTATTTTTGTTGGAGAAAATTAATTTATAATTTAATTTAACCTAAGAAAATTAATTTATATGAAAGTCTAACAGAAAATCACAGAAAATCATAGAAAATTTTACAAAAACAATTGTAGTAAATTTATGAAATCTCTATAAAAAATTAGATATCAATCATTTTGATTACTTTAGTAGTTCTAATGTTAGTAATATTCCGTACACTATTAAAAACAGCTGAAACAAGGAACATTTCACATCTCGCTTGAAAGGTTATCTTGTTCAGAATTATCCAACTTTTGTGCATAGTAACACAAACTATTTATCTATCGCATTTCATGATTTATCAGGGGAAGTTCGGTGGTCAAAAAATTCAGAAAAATGTGAAAGATTCTTTTTCTTTTTTTTTAAATACGAAGCTTTAGCGTCGGGTCGAAAGCTAGGTTATTAACGACGAAGTCCTATGTATGGTATTTAAATTTTGTGATGCAGGTTTAAGTCGATCAGGTATTTAATGGTATTTTTTGAAATCTGTTTGTTCGTAGAGAATTTCAATATAAATATCGAGCAATTTCTTCTGCTCTCTAATTCTTATTTTTTAGGGTGAAAGCATCTCTTGATCCTTCTGTCCTATTAGGTTTACATGATCCGAAAATGTTCCTTTGTCGGCTTCAGTGTATATAGCTTTTACATTTACTTCTTTAATATTATACATTTTGTAAGTCTGAAATATTTTTAAATTAAAAAAACAAAGAAATTTTATAAGAAACACGACTGTGTAATATAAGTGAGAACAGCAGGGTTAAAGGTTACGGTGTTTTCCTATTTTCCTGCGTATCTTGAAAACCACAGGAGATATTAAAAAATTGCTAAAATGAAAATTTAGAAGGAAACGCTTTTCAATATTAATTGCAATATTATCCACGGCAATTAGATATTTTTAGTAACTTCGTAATCGTAAAAAGATGTTTCGTTTATCATAATTTCACGAATAATCCCTCTAATTAAATGAAATTATTCTCAACGGTAGAATCTTTGTTATAAAATGAATTAAACTTACGATTCTGTAATATTTATAAAGTCGTTTAAATCTTTCTCTCTCCAATGTTTCGTGTCATAACTTTTGACCTTTTTCGCAGATAACAGTCCGCTCTTCTTTCATTATCTGCAAACTTGATTGTTAAACAATCGTACATTCATTTCTAACTTTGGGATCGCGTGTGCTCGAACCATTCCGAGGGGAAAAAGCTGTCCATTCTGAAGCTTATTCTGCGCCGCATTTAAACGCGCTCTTAACTTCGTACTTCCGAATGAGTTTTCTTTTAACTTACCGCAGCACGAAATACTCTTACGAAATAGCATTCAATTTGAACAGTTGTCGAGTCATAAACAGCAAGCTGCTTCATTCATAGATAGAAGATGCATTTTTTTTCTTATTCATTTTCATACGATATTTCTTTACTTTTTTTTCTTCAATCAAATATATAAAAAAAACAAAAAAAAAAAAAAACTGCTAAGAAAAGAAAAGAGGTATCTTTATGAAACAAAAGGGAAACCATTTTATCCTTCCGAGGTGCGTAAAATATTTTATTGTGGCTGAAGGACATATTTTTCTCGAACCTTCGATTCTTTATAGAAAAGTGAAAAATAAAAAAGAGAAAAACAACGAAATAAAGTAACGTGCAATTCTGTCTCGATCTTTTTGTATTCGTATTCCGCCTCGATTCGAAAAACAAATGAAAAGGAGAGAAACAATTCACAAAAATTCCTTTTCCAGCAATTATTGATTCTTTGTTTTATTTACACTGACAATATTACAAGGTGACAATAAATTCTTTGCTCTCTTCTTTATAGCAACGATCGAATTGTAAATCATATTCCTCTCGGAAAATTCTAAAAGTGACAAGAAAAAATATAAAATACGCAGACATTGAAAAACGTGCTTCAATAATCGAAGTTCATCGATGAACGAAACTTCTCTTCGCGAGTAAAAGAATTTTATTTTTCGCGACAATTAATTCCGACACGGTTGTTTATGAAAAGTTGGAGAGAACTGTTTAATAGCTCGCGTTTAACGAGCAATTCTGGCGACTCGTTAGAACGACAACCACGCCTCTTATCCGTTGTTTCGGCTTGGATAGCCTGCCTTTATCGGCGTTTTCACTTCCTTATTATTCACGGCCGTATCAATGCTTTAAATTAAACCCATCTCAGCGCGGGGCTCATTGCTGCATAAAATACGCCGCAGCTCGTGCCGCGAATTTATAGCACGATTACCGGGAGGTAATACACGCTCGACGTGTAAATCATTCTTAATTCACGCCCGACGCGATACAATGTCTTGAAGTGTAGGTGAGCGTAATGAAATTACGCGCGATAGGATGTATCGATGCGATGGAACGAGAAATTCGCGAGTGGCATGCGAAAGTCTTCGATTGAATGGATTTTTTTTACATTCTCTTTCGAAGGAGAGGTTAACTGTTCTACCGTGTTCGGATCTGTGTGACTCAATCATTTTTCTTTATTTTTTTAAATTTTGTTTAAATTTTGTTTTATTTTATTTTAATTTCCTTTTAATTTTCTTTTTCTTTTAATTTAATTTAATTTAATTTAATTTAATTTTTCTTTTTTTTTCTTTTAATTTAATTTAATTTAATTTTTATTTTCTTTTTCTTTTAATTTTCTTTAATTTTAATTTTTCTTTTTTTATTTTGATCTTTATTGGTATCAGATTTTCTAATTTCGTCTATTTTTATACACGTTTTGAAATTTATAAATAAATTTCTTTTTATTATTGTTGTCAAAAAGATACATAATTATGACTGTTATACAATTAGCGTACTTTTTCCAAAAGCGGATGATTATATATTTTCATAAACTCCATATTTGTTCAATTTATATTAAGACAATAAAATTCAACTGGATTAAGAAATAACGATCTAAAAGGCTACACGGAACGTTAGATTTACTTTTTGTACCTGCAAATAGCACTGTTTAGTAATTCAAACCTTTAAACATTTAATTAAATAGCATTCCAGTTATAACCACAGTAAAAATTAGCAACCACTTTTCTCTGACCTCAGAAGGTTAATCTTCAAAGTCAAGGTTAACCTTCCAAGTAACATTCGATCAAATAAAACATGTTACAATCAAACAGTCACTATAACCAAATTTTCCTCGTCAAGAGTAATTCCACCGTAAACGGTTTATCAAATTTTGTCAAACAAAGGATCGTTAGGTTCTCTCTTTCGTTATTTCGTTCTTCGATCTCTTCCAAGATTTCCCATGACGGAAAAGCGTCGCTCTCCTGTGGTATTTGTAAGAGATCCCACCGGACTGATTATTCTGACCCTAATAAATCCTCCGATTCGTTTTTCTTCCCGTGTTCCCATCGCAACGGCGCGCCGTCGCTATTTCATCGTCCGTTCCTCTTTCTTTCCGCGAAAGTCTGACACGGGGTTTCAACATGGTCATTAAACCAGGGAAATTACGTTATATCGCGCGTAACGACCGTCTCTCTGTCCGTCGGGAAAGACAATCGCGTCCAAGGAAAAAGCTGTTAACGAGAACGTTGAAAAATTCCACGGAGAATTCTGGCCGGTTTAACTTTTACAGTAATTACGTTCCCCTGACGAGGAAACGCCATTGGTTGTATAGCGAGGATTGGAAGTAAAATTGTAACCGAAATGACTTAACTGAGTAATCGGTGCACGTTTAAAAGATAACTAAGAGTTCCGTGAAGCGAGTTTTAGAAGACAAACGATGGTTTATTAAAAATCGTACGTCTCCGAAGATTAATATCTAGGAGAAATTGTATAATATTGGGTTAGTTGGCACGTAATTAACGACCATAGATAGCGTAGAATTTTTTTTCTTTATAACGGGTACATAGTGGGGTTGTCAGGGAAGTTTGCAAATTATGTTTCAATTAAAACGACTTAACGGAGTAGTTTACGTTTAAAAATGATATATAAAAATGTCTACTTTTAAATTTTGTTTCAAGTCTTGCAATTATTTGCGTACTGTATTTAGATACACACGTGTCTGACCACATACTGTATAATACTACTTACAGCGTCTCACGTACATTCCCTTTTCTCATTCTTCCGTTATTTCAATTATATATTTATAGTGATCTTGTTACATTTCTCAGTAACGTAACTACAATATAAATTTCTAAAAGTGTTTATTTATATGTCTCCAAAGATTAATATCTAAGAGAAATTGTATAATATTGGGTTAGTTGGTACGAAATTAACGACCGTAGGTAGAGTAGAATTTCTTTTATTTGTAGCAGGTACATATTAAGGTTGTTAGGAAGGTTTGCAAATTATATTTAAATTAAAACAACTTAACGGAGTTGTGAGTAAACGTTTAAAAATATTTCAAAATGTCTACTTTTAAATTTAGTTTCAATTCTTGCAATTATTGGCATACTGTATTTAGCTACACGCGTGTCTGGCCACATACTGTCCAATACTACTTACACCGTCTCACGTATATTCCCTTTCCTCATTCTTTCGTTATTTCAATTATATATTCATAGTGATCTTGTTACATTTCTCAGTAACGTAACTACGATATAAATTTCTAAAAGTGTTTAGTTAGACACTTGTATTTTATTTTATATAGAGCATCAAATCTAATCTAATTTAATTAACAAAGCTTACCTTGTCCCGCTGAAACGAATGTATTTCTCAAACGGATGTAGTGAAATTTAATGCAGAAATTAATATTTCTTGCACGAATGTGAATGTCAGATGTCGAGTACAATTTTTTCTCTCATCCATACGGTAAGAAGCAGAACCTGTAATAACAAATAATTCGCTGTTTATCTTGTCGAGAGCGACGTGGATTCGGCGAAGCGTGGTAAATACGCGTTATGCAGTGAATTAACAAAACATTTGTCAGCATAATGAAATAGTTAAATGAGATAGACGAATTAGTGGATGCTGGTAAATGAGAAACGCGAACATCGGGCTCGCTAAATTGCGGAGGTGGTATTTTCCTCCTTAAGATTGTTGACCCACTTCTGCGTTCAGAACATCACGTACAGATACCAGCGCGCCTTGTACCTATTCTATAACTTCCGGCAAGTTCTGCCGGCCTTTTAACGAACTTATCTTTAACAATTACCCTTTCTGCGAGCTCGTCCAAATATATTTGATTAGTTACAAAGCTTTGTCGTTGTTTATCGACGTGGCGTTTGAATTGAAAAATTTGAAAATAATTTCCCTGTACACGAACGAAATTTTATTAACCGATGTATCGAACCTTAGCATTTTTCTCGACAACCTGTCATCTAAAATTTCAATATTTTTCAACATTTTTCAACATTTTTCAACATTTTTCTGAGGTAAAAAATTGATTTATCCAGGCAGAGATTTATTAGAGAAATCATACTTCCAATTGCACTCGGAATAGATATTTCAAACAAGAAATGATAAACTGACAAATGTAACGTAAATGGTATACGCCATGGTGTACGCTGACACACATAAATCATTAGACACGAATTAGCGAGAAATGCAATTATCGAGTCTGCTATTACAATCAAATACAGTAGTGCATATTAACCACATTCACTCGAGGCTATTTCCCATCGACCTATTTCTATTAACAACAACTAGCACATGTTTCCCTATGCGCGTGTTTAAAAATGAAGTAACAGGAACCTATTAAGTCTCGAGCAAGATTTAATTAATTAATAATCAATCAGTTAACTAATAATCCTTTCAAGTTATTTTTAGTTAAAAATTGACTCTGCGTTGAGAATGAAAATTGACTGCGTTTTAAAAATTCGTTTTATTTAAATTTCAATTTTTTTTTAATTCAATTTGTGAAACTGAAGAAATATTATAATGAAATACGGGTATAACATTGCTCGATAACTTAGTTCAAAGCAGAAGTGTTGGTAATAACTTTATTGTCACTGGTCAAAGCATAGTTAGTTCCCACCCCTCGAGACGTTTGATCGTTGACCTATATTTCATGGAATTGCGTGTAGCTGTATCAGAAATACATCTGTCAACTTGTACTAATTATGGTTGTGCGTTTCTTTGCTAGGTTATGCAACGAGATTACTAGAATACTGAACGAAACACACTCCTCTTTCGTGCTTTATTGAAATGTGTTACTGTGTAATTAAATCATTTATTTGAAAATAGAATACTACAAATATATAGATAGACTAAGAATATTATGGACTAATTAGTGTTATTCTATATTATTATTTTTCATGAACGAATTAGTTTTTAATATTAAAACGACAGCAATCAGAGTTTTCTACATTGGTTATATTATAATTATAACATTATTATTGGTTAATAATGTTTATAAATAAAGTAAACTATAATTATTATTATAGTTAATTTACGTTATAATTGGTTAAGTAAGAAATATTTTTAAGTTTCTAATAGCGAAAAGCAATCTATGAATTTTTAATGAATTGATGGTAGATTTACTTTTATTATTAAATATTTTATTAACGAGAACAATCTCTGCAAAAATATTGTTCGGAATTTATATTACAGTTACATTATTAAAAAATGTAACAAGAACAGATTGAATGCACAAGTGAAATAATGAAAGAACGAGGAAAATAGTCGCTGTAAGTAGCGGTAGTCGGTATGTGGTCAGACATGCGTATAACTGAATAGAATAGCTTTAAACTTTTCTAGGATATTTAGTACGACTATTGTTTCAATAATTGCTGTCTAATTAAAAGCTGTCTATGTTAGTAAACGTCTAAAAGCATCAACAATTTTTTTTTACAATGTAAAATCATAAAAAAGAATTAATTTTTGTGTAAGCAGAGACATGTTTTCATGTACTAAAAATTTGAAAATCAAATTAAGGTGAATATAATTCAAGCGATATAAATATAAATATTCATTGCATGATTAAACAAATTAGTAATCGTGGAAGTTAAACAGAATTTGTTAAAAATTGCCCATAAATTTTAGGAAATTTGCAGTAAAACGCATTCGAATGGAACGCGTACACTGTAAAGATTCACGACGCTGATTTCGAATGCATCAATTAGTTAATAGTACCATTCAGTCATGGTTCGCCAATCCAACCATGATCCGCTTGTAATTCCTGGCTGTAAACGTTTAAATTAATTTATCCGAAATAGTTACCTTTCGTTGCCGAATTTTACTAACATGATAACGCACCATTGTTTGAATATCAGCCTGCTATTGTTTTCTGTGGTTATACGCTTCAACGTAACCAAATCAAAATGAAAAAGAGTAGTCAATAAACTAATAAAGCAATATGTTTCAATGAAAGATTTAACGATACACGATATCCTATCTCTATAAAACCTAACGGTAGATATACAATAACTATAACTAACATGTATCAAATTAAAAACCATGATTGACTCCGCTGTTCTTCTCAGTTACACTACAAATTCATATCACTTTAAACTTTTTGTTTTTTTTTTTAATTAAAATATATCGTAGAGTTACAAAATATTAAAATAACATAAAACGATATTAAATTTTAACGGATATTATAAATAAAATTATTAATGTATTGTAACCATGAATAGTTAAAGCAATAATAGAATATTAAATAATTATAAAATACTAATAAAATTTAATAATAATAAAATATTAATAGTAATTAAGAATAAAAAATACTAATAACATTTAATAATAATAAAATATTAATCATAATTAATAATAATAAAATATTAATAATATTTAATAATAATAAAATATTCATAATATTTAATAATAGTATAATATTCATAATATTTAATAATAATAAAAGAAATAATAGAACGCACACGAATGAGCTTGACATTCTATATATTCCAATTCTCTGGATATTACGCGTTTAAAGTTCGTCGCAATCGAAGGGAAAAACATTTCCGTGGAGTTCCACTGATCGAAGGAGCTGCACGTGAAATCAATCGGAGGATTGTGTACGAACCAGAGTACGGATTATAGTTTTTACGAGGCACGAAAACGCGATAACTCGTCCACCACGAAGAAAAAGAATCAGAAAATGTACTTTCGATTGTGTATCGGCCACCGTATCTCGTGGCTGGAGATGTTTTATGCGCCGGATGAGTCGTTTACAAATACGTATTTGAGATATTTATTACACTGTAGAGAGAAGAAGTCGGATCGCGTTGAGCTGTTCTTTGTATGAACAAAAATTCGAAACACGTTTTTCTCTCTCTTTTCGTGAAAAGAAAAATTGAAACACCGATGACCATGTCATACGAGCCACGTAGAAACGAAAATGATCAGCTCTATTAAGGTCAATCGTTTAGTTTGCGAGAAATAAACCGCTGATCGTATGCGCTGATATTAAAGTTAATAAAAGAAACTGGAGTTGATTGCTTCGGCTCGCGAGTGGCTCGTATATCCGATCGTCGTGAAATGATTATAGGGGCGAGATTAAGTTTCGTGAAAAATAATGCGTCTTTAAATACTAGAACTGTGGGAATTTCATTTTACTTAAAAATTTATTAACAGCTGTTTTTATTACACACAATTTTTTTTTATTTTTTCTTTATTTTGTGGACGTTGTTGGAAACGAGTCCCAAATCTATTTTATCACAAATAATATTCATTTATCAATATTAATCTGTGCGCTTTCATACGGATGAATAGCATTGCTTTGTTTTCTTCTTTTATTTTTATTTTTTTCCATTTGCGCCTTCGCGTGCTGTGGTATAGTCTCTTTCGCATTTATTAACACGTTGACTGCCATGGGGGCCACTGGTGACCGGCACTCGACTTGGCTACAGCGCCATGGGGGCCATCGGTGACCGACAACGCGACCAATAGTAAAATACGTAATTAGAGTATATATCGATACAGATAAATTTTCAAATAATACCACTTTACTATAATGGTTTGAAGAAATTAATGCCGTACAGAACATGCAAAAATAATTTTATTAATACAAAGAAAATATACACATTATTTTTTTCAACATGATATACATCGCTTAATAAGAAATTCGTGTTGACGCCATGGACAAACCACGTAAAATGCGCGCGGCAGTCAACGTGTTAATCTTATTATCATTATATCGTATTACCAATAAAATTCTACAGATATTTTGCACCCACAATATTAAAAAAACAAATATGATTAAGAATACCAAAACAACGAGAAAGAAACAAAATATGACCGTACCTTTGTTCTAGCATTAAAATTGAAGAAATCGAAAACATATGCACGTTTAAAAATATCCAAAATAACGAATAAACCAATAATTAACTTGAAAATATTTGACATAAAAAGATCAGATTTAAATACCGAGTATGGTTAGTAAATGTTCGTTTCGCAATTGCGTTAGCACACGTTCGTAGTTAAAAATTTTTTAAATTAAAGAATTAATTAACAAAATTTGTTCACGCATCGTCCGACTCGTACCTTTCACTACTTTCTCCCATAGTTATCATTCGCTTCATACGTAACACCGGATTAAAATAAAATGTTTCTGTCCAGGTGGAAAGGGTTTCGATAATTTCGTTCATCGATACATTTACAAAGCATGGTTCAGTTCTTCACTTTCTTTCTTTCCTTCTTTCTGTTTACACATAGAAGCATGGAGCACGGTGCTGCCTACGGCGGGTGCTGGTGATTACTGGGCGTGGGAATACAGTGAGTCACGCTAATTACTAACCTAAAGGGTCCATGATAATGTGGTCCGGTCTAGGTAGAGGTATCGCTAGTATTGATCAGTAGATCGTAGCTCTCGTTAATGCATTCCGTACGACGTCTCATAATTCTTGTGCACCTGGACCAGTATCACCTACATTTCTTGCCTAGAACACCTTTATCGATTTCTCTTCATTAAAATTCGTATTCCACTAGGGCGAGATAAGGTATTTTCGTGACACGATTTGAATTGAACGACCGCTTTATGATTTTTAATTACTTCGATCGTGAATTCTTTGTACGTCTTATTGAAAAGAGCGATGATTTTCCGGAAGTAATTGATTGTGACACGAATGTACTTTGAGTAGTTAGAATGCTTGCCAAAAATGCCGACAGATCTCTTCGGTTGGCGATGCAAATGTAAATACAGATGTTACACTTGAATGTTTTAGATTTGAAATTTAATCAGAAGATTCTAAATTTTTTATTTTTGAAAAATATCAGTGCAAACATTCTCTTTGAAATGTTGAAATATTTTGAAACATGTTAGAATTTTGTTGTTATAAAATACTAATTTTATTTATTTCTTTTTTTTTTATAATAATATTAATACAGACTTGTTCAGCTTGAATGTTGAAATATTTTAGAATTTTATTGAGATAAATTTCCAAGTTGTTAATTTTTTTTAAATGTAAACAGAAATATTATCTTTGAACGTTGAAATATTTTACAATTTTATTGACATAAATTTCCAAGTTGTTAATTTCTTAAAAATGTAAATAGAAATATTATCTTTGAACGTTGAAATATTTTAGAATTTTATTGAGATAAATTTCCAAGTTGTTAATTTCTTAAAAATGTAAATAGAAATATTATCTTTGGATATTAAAATATTTTAAAATTTTATCGATAAACATTCTAAATGTTTTATTACTTTTTAAAATATTAATACAGACGTTACTGTTTTTTCTTAGTTACTTATATTAAAATTTCTGTTTCTTAATGATCCATCACACATTACCTAAACTGTGATTCATTTATCTTAAATGTATTTTACTTTAATCCCATGCTTAAAATTACTTAACATCTCTATCTTAATCCATCTCATCTCACATCTTAACACTAGAATATTAATGTTTTACATAATATTACACAATATATATTATGTTATATAAAAGTCTATTAAATAAATCCACATGTTTACATAAACACTGTCAGGCGAAGCACCACAATTAAAATGACGAAACAAACCTTCGGGACAATTCCTATATCTAGTCCGCGATAACAGCTCGTTGCGATGCTGCAATCATCGTGTCTAGTCGCCGTTACAACCATCGTGGACAGTGATTTAAAAGCGAAACCGGAGTCGATAAATAATACGAGAAACTTAAAACAATGCCAACGAAGAGATTAATCGACAAATTGCTTGCATTCTTTCTAATTTTAGTTTCCTATGCAGTAAAGCATAGAGTAAGATAAATCGCACCTCGTTAGTTTGATTAATTGATCTTCACCATAGAATGCAGATCCCCCTCAATATAGATTGTAGTTAATGCCTCCTAAGTTATGGTAGTTCGCTCAATTTTCCACTACTATTCCGAGAGAAAGCAGACATGATAATTCTCGTTCACTTTGAAGCGAGTTCATTAAACCTTGATTAATAAATCGTTTAATTGGTGGACGAAGAGAGGGCAAAGTGGGAAGATAATAGAAATATTGGAACCAATATTTGATTCTAATTAAAATTTGGATTTGATGGTTTGGATATTCGAATTCATTTTATTTTTGTTATGGTTAGTTCCTTTTTTTTTACTGTACATTATTATGACTAATTTTTACTTCGTAAGAAAAAGGAAGGATATTGGTATCTTATTCTTCGATTTTTTATTTGAGAATTCTTGTTAGGTGTGCTGCTTTTATAAAAAATATAATAATTTATAAAAGTGTATAAGTTATATTTTTTTTTCTTTTTTTTTTATTAAGAGTTTATTTTAGAGTGGTCACATTAACATTGAAGTCATTAGTGACCACTAAACGATACATGAATGGCTATTACAATGTTACAATGTTTTCGAAAGTGAGATAATATTATAAATACAATACTATAATTAAGATAAATATAATATAATACTATAAAGTTATATTGTCACTGCATGATAAAAAGGGAAAGGTTTTCCGTATATCTTCTTTTTTAAATACGAAAAAGAATTATCGTTGGATTGTTGATTGAAGTATTTCTTATTCTATATTTTTTAATTTTCACTAAAATTTAGTGTATTATAATAAATCAGGAAATAATAATTAGAAGCTATTGCAAACTACATAAGTCATTCTCCGTATGAATTTTTATTAATCTATTTTTATAAAAAACTTATAAAATAATTGCTTTCATTATTTTATTCATTCACGATTGTACTTTTTTAAATATTTCCATTTTGTACAGGGAAAATTTACAATTGTGTTGACGATATAGTTAGGAAATCTGTAGGATAGATTTTCAAAATCTGATTATTCGAAAAAAAATTAGTTTCAGACAATCTTAAATTAAATCGAATTAATTCGAGCTATAGAGGGTTAAACGAGTTTCGTAACTTATTTTTTACTTCTCATTCGATACCCGTAAATTTCCTACAATTTCTAACGCGTCTTTTAACAGAATCAACAAACCAACAAACCCGCAAACCCACAAAAAAAAAAACACAGGAACAACAATTTCAAAGAAAGAGAGACCAACGATTCCCAATGTTTCACCTTTTTGTCGGCGAGTTCACAAAGAACACGGTAAAAGGGAAACCAGAGGGAACAAAACTCATTGTCAGTCTTTCTCGTTGCATTATTCCCGTCGAGCGATTTTCTCGTTCTCAGAGGAAAAAAAGTCGGACCGTTTTTCGAGCTTATAAAAATTAACGCGTTATCAGAGTTGAAAATGGCTCGCGATTTGAAGAGGTTCATTTGATATTCAGCCGCGTGATACAGAGACGCGATAACGGCAAGTGGGGAGTATAGTGGAACAATTTAAAGTACAAAGGGCGGACCGGCTCGATGCTGGAACGGAATTCAAAGCTCGAAATTCAAAAGCGATGCGGCGATCCTGACCGGTCGTAATTTATCCCTTTGTGTCCAGATTTGTTTCCAATGAAGACGCATTGTGCAAAAACGCACAATGGCGTGTAGCTTTGCGTTCCGCATGGTAATTAGCCTTGGCGATCAATTCGTGATTCGTCTTAAAAATTCGATACATATTTTGCGTAACCTCGAAAAATCTCAGCCATATTCTGGTCTATCTTTTTGTCCGTTTCTTTCGTGTTTATCGGATTTTTGTATCGATACCGTGTGAACACAAGATGTAGATAATTGGAGGAATTATTGGAAAATTTTTAACACTTAACCGTCCGTAGATTAACCCTTTGGCTTTAGATTTCTTCGAACTTCATACATATTAGCAATAGCTATTCACCGCTTTGACACTCTGTTGACCCATTCGCTGCCAAGGACGAGTATACTCGTCTTAAAACGATAGTAAATATATATTTCTAAAATACGCATAATTTTGCCGGCCGTACACTTAAATTTTACTCTGAAAAAGTTGGATGTTTAAGTATTAAGAGTGAAAATCTATGTTTCATGAAAAAGACTGTGAAATTGTTATGTGGGATTTGATAAAATTTCCTTTTTTCATGATTCGTATAGATGTGATAGAATCACAGAAATTTTTTAATATTCTGTATTATTTTATTTATATTCATATATATATATATATTTTTTTTTTTTTTTTTGTAAAAGAACACGATCCATTTTAACCCTTATTTCAGTAACCACAATTGTCAACGTTGTTCTTTATTCTATATTCTATACTTTGTCACCCAATTTTAGTAATTTTCTGATATCAAAATTCCAAGCTTGAAGCAATCATGGATAGCAACTATGCTACGTAACAATTTAGTCGGATATTAAAATGTTTAACAGTGAGGATTAAATATTTTAAATGAGAATATACGAAAGGATACTCGAATAACTAATTATTGATTTAAGGGTTAAAAACTGGTACAGAAATATTTATCGATAATTTATCATTGAAAATTAATAAAGTAATTTTGCTTAGAAGCGTCAGCTTAAAATGAAGGATAGTTATCGTTAGCAGAGGATTAAAAAATTATTTCGCGTAACGAATAATTATCTGTAGGTTAATGAGTGACATTTAAATGGACGATAATTCCCTGGAATGACTTACAAAAATATTTCGCGTGCTCCATAGAAATGTTCGTGCAATTAGAAACACGAAGATTGGAGAGCTTACAAAATGAAGTTAAAAAAAAAAAGAAAGAAAGAAAAAATTGTAATCTAAAGAAGTGTTTCCATATCGTAGAATAAATGATGAATGAGTATTTTTATTTCGAAAGTAGAACAGGAAAGCTTCTTTTATATATTGTTTTATTTTTCGAGCATTTTTTAAACAGCTTTTGTTCCATGGTCGATAAACACGAAGTACATTTATAATTGTTTCATTCTTGGTACTATCAGGTATATTGAAAGAAGAAAATAATGAACGAAACAAATATCAGGTATCTGCAAAGTATAAACAGCTCTGTTTCAAATATTCGTTTCAATTTTCTCGCTCAATCAAAGAAACAGAATGAACCAACGGGATAAAAAAAAATATAGAACATCCAATATTTTACATAAACGCGTGCAAGCGCTACATTCGGACGCATAATTCATAAAGAATCGCGAGAAAACAAAATCGAGAAAAATCGGACGAAAATAGAAGAGCTAAAGGAAGAAATGTTCTCGGTCCAAAGAATAAAACAAACGAGAAAACATTACACCCTTCCAGCTAATGGAACATATACGTCGCAATCCAAACTTTCGTTTATTTTTTGTTATACACAGGGTAGATCGATAAAAATTAGAGCTTTAAATATATTAAGAATTGTGGAAATAACAGAGAAATTTGTCAAAATGACTCCATATGTGAGAAAAAAAAAATTATTAGGACTATATAATAGTTTCTTTCATGGAAAATAATTTTTCGTTTGCCTTTATACCGAACGTATTCAAGACAGTAATTTTTATTGATTCACTATGTATGTATCGTGGTTGGACCAAATTTTTATGAAAGTTAAGTAGGCGATTGTTTTATACGTTAAATATTGTGATGAATATTATGTTTCCCGGTTTATTTGTATATTTTCGTTTATTATTTTGATTATTATTTTGTTTATTATTATTTCGTTTATCATTATCTCGTTTATTATTATTTCGTTTATTATTATCTCGTTTATTATTGTTTGGTTTATTATTATCTCGTTTATTATTGTTTGGTTTATTATTATTTCGTTTATTATTATTTCATTTATTGTTTTTGTGTCTTCAAATTTCCAATAAACGCATAAAAATCTGCCTAATCATCTGTCTAATCATCAGTCCAATCCGAAGTTTTTCCACTAGAAAAATACTTTAACCTTTCTCACTCGCAAACCTTTTAAATTTCACGGAACCGTTCTAAAAACTACAACTCTCGTGCAGCAAAAAAGAAGGAAAAGCACTTACAATTTTTCAATTCATTTACTTAATTTAATTCATTTAAAAAGAAAACACATTTCAATTAACGAAAACAGAAAATTTAATTTAAAACTTAACCTCTACACAATATTACAATATTACACGTGTCGCCATAGCATCTCCAGTAGAGTCCAAAAAAGGGTTAAACAGCGCCAATAACGTTAACAATTTTTCCAAACATTTTCCCAAATATTTCTCCAAACATTTTCCTCGTATCCTTCTTACGCTTAAAATATTTTTATCAACCAGCACGAACAAACGGTGCAGCAAGGGTTTGAGCCTAAAAAATAGAATACCTTTGCGTATCAGGGGAAATAGTTGAAAACGCGGGTTTAGCAATCACGATGGGTAGCCAGAGAGGTTTGAAGTTCTTCCGCGACCGCTAGAACGTAATATTCCCTCCGCTCGGGATTTATGCCGCAGTGGTTGAGTGCACAGTGGGGGGAAATTGCGGCGAGGGGCGGTTAAAGGGGTTGGGGGTGGCTCGCTGGCTCTCTCGGCCACGCTAGGGGGTCGGTCATAGATTATAAACGGTCGTTTTGTTGCGTTGTTAGCAGATGTCTGACGCGAGCACTGCCTGGCGAGGAAGAGAAGGGGTGTCCTTGGGGGTGGGACGGTCACTAATTAAGTTTTTCACGCAGAAATTCGTGGGGCTGGCCTGACTGGAGTACCTGGTTGTCCAGGTTGATGAAAAATCGATGAAAACGGCTGGCTGTTTTGCTCCACGCGACACAGTATCAGCTCTCCCCCTGCAGATGTTAACTGCGGATAATTAAAATCGCTTCGCTTATGCAAATACACGCTTTTTATGGAAATCAAGGAATAGTGTGTTCTTTGAAGTCAGACTGTACGGAGCGTGGAATTCGTGAGATTGATTTAGAAGGGTGTAAACCTTGCGATGGTTGTTGTTGACTCCCACTTGTTGACGTGCATTTTATTTGTATGTCAAGGGGTTAACACTGGGACTACCGACGATTAAAGTGTACCTGTTTCTGTTAAAAAAATCAAAATTATACGATACCAGTTAATTTTTACTTGACACATCGCGTACGGGTCACGAGATATCTCGTATGTAGCAAACCGAACTTTGTGAACGGGTTACGAGATATCTAGGTTGAAATATTTTTTCATACGCGCGTATTGACGACTCATATGATTATTGTTAGGATAACGGACTACCACAAGTTTATGATACGGACACACCAGCTGCTATTTTTGAGGACTTGTTAATTTTACCGTTTTTTGAATGCTAGTAATTTAATAACCAGGAGAACCGTCGAAACCTTAGTTACAACCTGAGCCTTCGGCCTCTCCGCTCAATAGCAATTGACGTATCCTAATCTTTACCCCTCGGACTACGGACTCGACGAACACATGGCCGCCAGCTTTGACTTTACTCGATTTACCGAAATGTTTCCACCACCCAAGGACTGCTTATAGAAAACGTCCCGACTCCAGAAACGCACACAGATTGGACAAGACAATTTTCCCACTACAAAAATTAGCTTCAAGGACACACCCCTGGACGGACAGAATTTAGATATAAGGACACAGATAGACATACGTTAAAAAAGGATACATTCGGACGGACATATTCGTTAAGGACTCATTCGTTCATTAATCACCATAGTACTTACATTTTCATTCTTGGACATTGGACTGTGATATCTGCTAAATGTCTTGTATACCTAAATATATTTAAATGAAGTATTGTTATTGTTTGGCAAATTGTCTTTCGCTACATACACGGCTCCGCGAACTTTGTGGGAGCTAAACAATTATACACAAAGCCAACATACTAAATAGATGTACAAGAAATATGTGGTAATACTTAAGAATGCTTTATAAATGAAAAATAAAAAAGCGCATATATGCGTTGTACAAAGTTCTTTTGGAGCGTTGAAAAGTGTGCTGGCCGTGGAAGCGCGTTGAGCGAGCAGAGTGCCGTACGCAATGTGTTAACACTAGAACTACCAAAGTGGCCAAAATGACCAATTTCTAATTTTTTCCAGAAATTTCATAAATTGACTATGGCATCTCGCAGGCAATTTTCCGTGATTTTCTGTTAAAAACGTAGACAAAGCTTCGTTTCCCTTGCATCGCGTATTTTTTTTATATACGTTTCATTACGATTTTTTCGGTAGAAATAAGTAAGCTTTATTCGTCGGTAGTTCTAGTGTTAAGTAAGGTACCAATAATTCTTGTTCACAATTTTGTATTAGAATTCAATTTTAAGAAATTATCTCAGGTTTTGGTCTTTTAGTAAAATTACTTATTTAACTAATTTTATAAAAGTCCTATAAAATGGAATCCTTCTCACTTATTTTTATTATAATACCATAAAAGCATAAAATCATAAAACCATAACTGAAAAAGAATGTTAAATTACCTTATTTGCTAACAGAAATAAATTAGTCTGAAGTTGCGAGTAGGTTCTCCGGCATTCGAAAGACTTATCGTTAGGATCACTGTGTAAAATGAAATACATTTAACGGAGAACATTTCGAGCGACAATTTGGCAAAGGATGGAGGGTAATCGACGGGTCACCATCGGTATAAACTAAATGTGTGTCGATGCGACTATTTAGGTAAGGCTGGGTCAACCTCCAGCCCTTCGTATCAATAGCAGTTCCACGCCGACATAGTGTTTAGTCGTTAATTTGCATACCTCCTGAGGTACCAGTACATTTCGAACAACTATCGGTTACATCAGACTTACGTTAAGTAATTCCTATGTCCAACCAATCGAATTGTAGACCATTTTCTAACCAGACAAACGGAGTGTTTTAAATTATGACCAAATAGAAGTATTCGTGTTGAATTTGGGGTTTAACAGGTATTTGTCATAGGTATTGAAAATTTTATACATTTACACGACAGCAAGAAAGAATACGATGAACTCTTAGGTTAACACCTAAACTGTTATTTACTTATAAACTTGACCTAAAGCGTTGAAATGCTTACCAATTCTGCAGAAATATGCATTTCTATAAATAAAATAAAATTTCTTTCTGAAAATTTTACAGAACCATAATAAAAAATTTAATTTACTAAAATAGCGTTTAAACGCGTTTAGGTTCAAGTCTTTTATCGGTACTTTAGATATTAACAATTCATCTTTTAGCACAGTAAACGACCAATCAATAATTACAACACAAAAATCAGAACATTTCCAAGCAAACATCCCCCAAAAAACCATATCTTTTCGCCAAAAAGATCATCGAACATTTCTTTCCAAAAAAAGGAATCTTTAAAAAAAAAAAAACCAGTATCTCACCTAATTAACAAATTAAATCTCACAACCCCGATCCTCACAAATAGTTGTTCGCCAGAAAAATATCTCGAGCTCCCCTTAAACGCTGCACCATTTATCAAAAGAATTATACAATGGTGTCGCGTATCGCTGCATACACGCCGACGCAGCAAATCAGTCTAAACACCCATCATAAATCACCGTGGATCAGTTCTCCGTGGAGGGATCAAGCGATGAAGCGATTCATACATTTTAACCAGCCCTTTTGTCTCGATATCAAGGGGACCGAGAAATCATAAATTCAATAGCCGCAGCGGGTGGTCCAAGTGCGCATTTCGCAGGGTCTCGCACGCGAGTTTATCCGCTCGCTTATCGCGTTAGCATCGGCACCAATTGCTCCGCGTTATTCCCCGTGAAAAGACGCGTCCCAACGATCCGAGAGAGGTGAATGGCACCCACGGCTCGCGGCCTACCACGCGTACGAAGCGTGACACGTATTCTGTCGTCACCTGAAGGTTCACCTGACACGCTGGCCGACCGACGTCTTCCGTCAGAGCCGCTCTATCCGTCGGCCCGATCGAATTAGCTACGAGGGTGGAAGGGACGATGCATAATGCTACCAGGAAATGAACCGAGCGCGAAGGGAGTTTTTGATCGATTCGAGCGATTGCAATCTGATTGGGGAACGCGACAGGAAATTTAGAAGGCGGAAGGAACGATGTCGGATGGGATTAGAGGGTAGTTTTTTTTTTTAATCCGCTTGGTATATTAACGCGTTTTTCGTATATATATTTTTCGATATTCGTGTAAAAAAAAAGACGCCAATACTGTGGGAATGGTAAGACTGAGGTGAGAATGTTTAGTCTGGAGTGATAGAGGTGTGAATAAAGAGTGTTTGGGACAGTGTGATCGAAGCGCGAGAGACGAGTGTTTGGGCCGAGCGATAGAGGTGCGAGAGACGAGTGCTTGGGCCGAGCGATGGACGTGCGAGAAAAGAGTATTTGGACCGAGTGACAGGGAATATCGTGTGGCCGAAGAGTTTCTGGGAATGCCTGAGCAGAGTGAAAGAGATTGAGAATAGAAGAAGAGAGAACGAGGGAATAAATGAATGGAGAAAATGCGTGGAGGGGTTAGTCGAGAGTTAGTCGGAGAAGAGTCGGAGAATAGTCAGAGAGAGTTTAGTCAGAGTCGAGAGTCGAGTAAAGAGAAATAGAGAACGAGTATTGGATTATTGAGCCTAGTAATTAGTTAATAAATAGTTATTGTTCTTAAGACAGTGTCCATTATTGAGTATTTATAGAGACACCCGTCTGCAACCTAAAATCCCTACAATACCACGAATAACCTGCTACAGTACCTCAAAGAAACCAAATTATACAACAAACTGTAACTCCCCCTCTCTGAGTCGCTAGTAACCCACAAATGGTTGATGCGATGATAAATAATAAATTAAAAAAAAAAAAATAAATAAAAAACAATATACGGTACCGGACAAATGAATTCGGACATTGATGTTTTTCTGTTTGTTCGTTGTCATGGTAACGTCGCGTACTTATGTCACTCACATGTTTCTTTACTATTTTAAAATATACATTTTGTATCGAAATCTGTTATATTTAATACTCTGCAAGCATTTTAATTGAGTTAATGTTAATACACTGAATCGTTTAACCCTCTATGGCGTCTTGTGACTTAAAAGTTACAAACTAATGTATCTATGGTTTAAAAAATTTGTTTNGTAACCCACAAATGGTTGATGCGATGATAAATAATAAATTAAAAAAAAAAAAATAAATAAAAAACAATATACGGTACCGGACAAATGAATTCGGACATTGATGTTTTTCTGTTTGTTCGTTGTCATGGTAACGTCGCGTACTTATGTCACTCACATGTTTCTTTACTATTTTAAAATATACATTTTGTATCGAAATCTGTTATATTTAATACTCTGCAAGCATTTTAATTGAGTTAATGTTAATACACTGAATCGTTTAACCCTCTATGGCGTCTTGTGACTTAAAAGTTACAAACTAATGTATCTATGGTTTAAAAAATTTGTTTCATCCAGTTATCACTGTTGTTTTTTTATTGTGGATAAATATAATAGAATGTTCATTTTTCCGCTTGGTATATCAACGCTGAAGATTTTTTGGGTGGATGCGAGCGGTCGCGTGCAATTCTAGCGCGTAAATTGGGTATTGTGTTTTTTTTTTTAAACACTTTCGTTACGAGAGTCCGCTTCAGGATATATATTACGTGCGTTAAACAACTAAAAATTGTAAATAATTTGAGTTGGATTGGCAACTTCCTGAGAGCTAACTATACCCGTCGTCGCTTAATTATCGCGATACAAAGTTGGTGCGCGCTCTGCAAAGAGATCGCCACGGTTAACTGGTTAAATAGGTTTGATTGTTACGTGTTGAAGGTTCGTGAATTTATCTGAAGACAGAGTCATTGGAATCCTTCGTATTTTAGATAATAGTAGTATTTTAAATAATACTAAGGGTTGTTTTGAACGTTTTTATTGAGTAATTTTTAATATTTTTAATATTGAGAATGTTGAAATAATTCGTGACTTTTTATTTTTGTAATTTTACCGTGGTACGTTTTAAACGATTTTATATAATTTTGTGTTAAGAATACAGATAAAGGTTTGTCTCCATTGGATTACGTATATTTTTATATCTTTCTTATTTAAATTTCTTCGGTGGAAATAGAGCAAGTTGAAGAGCGATGGCACTGTTGGGAAATTGACTGGTATCTAACTACAGCAATTGATTTTCTAAAGTAAATACAAATACATTTATAATA